>CM047811.1:27744898-27979123 GCA_026214975.1 Gentiana macrophylla | reverse complement strand
ATATATATATATATATATATATATATGAAGGCTGTGTATATCTGATTTGATCGAAATGAGCATGATTTAGGAGCATAAGGAAACCGTCTTAAATTATGTGACAAAATTGGTATTTTTACTTGATTATGAATTCCGTCTATAAATATAAAAACTTATCCAACATTGTAAAAGCCAAAGAACCCTAAACGCCACTCCTGGGCTAAAGCGGGTATAAAACGGCTACAAAAGGATCAGCTTATATTTATGCCAGAATTAATCAAAACCTTGTCAGATAAGATTGCCAGTTTTCCTGCTCAGCCTTTGATCATTGTATACACAATCTTAATTTAATTTCCAAGACCAAACTGTATTTAAATTTACCTTCATATTATATTTTAACACTTAAACACTTTAGCCTATCATTAGGCTCAAACAGAATAAAACGAAATATAAATTACAATACAAAATTAAAATAACTTACAATACTTTAGTTGTAATCAGAACAAAGAAACTTCTTTATTTAACTTTGAAGATTATTTTACAGAATAGTAGTGGGAGAAAGAGAGGCGAGAGACAAATCTCCAGCGTGCCTTTCTAACAAACATGAAACTAATCTATTTATAGAGAAACTTTAAAGAAAGCCAAAACAAGTGGGCTTATTAAAATAATAAAAAGAAAAGTAAGTGGCGAACATTTTGCCAATTATTTCAAAAGTAAAAGCAAAAGAATATTACTTTTGCTATTCATTAATAGTAGAACTTTATTAAAGTTGGTGTCGGCACAAACGATAAACTTGTAGGACCCATTTTGTCCTATAGTAATGATCATAATTTTCTTCAATCTTGAAATTCTGATATTTTTGCAATGATTGTTTGAAAATCTTCGTCGATCTCTTGATTTGGATCTTGTGATTCTCCAGCCAAATTTGCAGAGGACATAGATGTGTCTGATTTATCATCCCCAATTTTGTGACCAAAATTCTTAATTAAATCCTTTTTCATCTCTGACAAATAATGTTGTAAGACTTCCTTCTTAGAATTTATTCCTTTCATTTTAAGCTTTCCTGAAATATTCTGGAAAGGGCTCTGACTGCAATCTGTGTTCAAGATATCATCTTCTAATTCTTCAAATTGTTGAATTTTTTGTTTGATTTCTTGAAATAAATCTTCACCAAATAGTTGGCCTGTTTGTGGATCCTTCTTTGACAATTTTGTCCAAAATTTTGAGAAATATTTTCTCTTGATACAAGGCAAATTATTTGTAGTTATATCGACAATTGGAGTCCATTTCAGAATCCATGGAATAGAAAATTCCAAAAAGAAATATAATGAACCAGAACAATTTATTAAATGTCCTTGGTTACTTAAATCAAATTTTTGGGAGATATATCAACCCATTGAGAATATAATTCTTTCCATTCTTCTCAGTAAAATTTTTACCGATGGTCCATGTAATAACCACCATTGCTGAAACCAATTTGGTATAAATTCCAGATGTTTATATACCTCTGGGCATACTTTTATAAACCATGTATGCTTTTGTTTCTTGTTTTCATATAAAAACACATTTGTAAAAGCTTGGATATAATCCCAATAATTATATTTTAGAGAAATATTTTCTCTTGAAAAGAAATTCTTTTCTTTGAATAATGATATACCCCATTCATTTGGAAGATATATCCTTTTAATAACAATTTTAGAGAAAGTGTATTCTTTCTGATCATTAGACATAAAATGTGTTATTTCACATTCAGAGGCCTTTAAAAGATTTTCATAATAATAACGCTGCTTATATGCAGTTACTGGAAATGGATTATTATCCAAATACTTATCCATCAATGACCATGGGTCATTCTTTTTCTTTAAATCATCATATTCAATTAGGAATATAATTCCTTGTTCTTCATTTTCTTGATAAGAAGTTATATCTTCTTCTTCTTGTATTATGATATTTGCATAAGAGGGTATTTCCTCAACTGCTTTATCTTTTCCATTTTTCTTCCTTTTATATTCAAGGAATTCTTGGTATTCTTTATCAGAATTATTATTCTGACTTGAGCTTCCACTTCCGGATATATTGTCCGAATATAAAATTCTGTTCCCATGTTGGACGAGGATATTTCCTCTTCCACCTCTTCCACGATAGGAATTATGAATTCCTCGTCCCGATCCTCTGGGCGTCATTCCTGTAAACATTAAAACATGATTAATGTAATTTATTGGTACATGACCAACATTTTGTAGGCAATGAAACCTTCAAAGGTTTCCCGGATATTTCCCTCTGTATTATTTGCTTTTGGACTTTTCCTTTTTTACTTTCAACAAAGAATATCGACATCTCTCACCATTTATGCCAAAGAAAATTTTCAATAAAATAATAATTATTTGCGAGAATAAATTGTTGAATTTCTGTCATGATTCCGCAAAAAATTCACGGGTTAAGAAATCGGGGAGACTATTGTCTTCTCCTTTCATATGAAGAATATCAAAATCAAAAGGGGCTAGATGAGCTTGCCACCTTGCAAACATTTGTTTGGAAACATCATGTTTAAAATCTTTATTAAACATAAATTTCGCAGATTTACAATCTGTATATATAAGAAATTTCTTATTACATAAATCGTCTTGAAATTTTAGAACACATTTGACAATAGCTAAAAATTCTTTTGCTACTGCTGCATAGTTCTTTTGACTATTATTCCATTTTCCAGAATAAAATCTAACAAGATGAACTTGTTTTGTTTCTGGACAGATTTGTTTTAATATGCCACCATATCCAATATCAGAGGCATCTGTCTCAATAATTTTATCCCATGAAGGATTGGCTAACATTAAACAAGGAAGATTAATTACCTTCTTTTTAATTGTTCTAACTGCATCAGTATGTTGATCAGTCCACGGACTAGGTAATTTTTTCAGTCTATCATATAAGATAGCTGCATCTTTAGCCAAATCTTTATAATAGGCAGAAACATAATTAAGACTACCTAAAAATCTTTGTAGTTGTGTTTTCTCCAGAATAATATCTGGGAACTTTGAGGCAAAATTAATACTTCTTTGTATAGGAATAATATTTCCTTTTTCAATATTATGACCTAGAAATCTAATTTTTGTTTAAAATAAGGACATCTTAGGTTTGGATATAACTAAGCCATTTTGTACAATTAATTTTCTAAATATATCTAGATGTTTAAAATGATTTTCAATAGTTTTTGAAAATACTAATATATCATCAATATAAACTACCATAAATTCACTATAAGGAGTAAATATATCATTCATAATTTTTTGAAATTCTGATGGAGCATTCTTTAAGCCAAAAGGCATAACTCTCCATTCATAATGTCCAAAAGGAACATTAAAAGCTGTTTTATATTGGTCCTTTTCAGATATCTGAATCTGCCAATATCCAGATTTTAAATCAAATTTAGAAAATATAATAGAATCATATAATCTATCTAATAAATCCTTTTTATTAGGGATTGGAGATCTAATCCATTTTAAAACCTTATTCAGAGGTTTATAATTTATTACCATTCTAGGTACACCTCTTTCTATTTCACTATGTTTATTAACATAAAAAGCAGTACAAGACCAAGAAGATTTAGACGGTTTTATTAATCCTTTTTGTAATAAAGACTCAATTTCTTTTTTACAATATTCTAAATATTCCGAATTCATTTGACAAGGTCTAGCCTTTGTCGTGATTTTTCTTTCATCAAAATCATCTTCATAGGGAAGATCAATAATATGTCGCTTTCATCCCAAAAGCATTAGGATGATCACTACATATTTCAATTGAGAATTTATATAATAAATTATTTATTTTTTCTTTAAGCTTTGGATTTAAAAGCTTTTTATCAATAGAAAATTCATTAATTTCTTGTTTTAAAAAGTTTAAATGTAAACTTTTTTTACCAATTAAATTTTTAATTTCATTTAAGAAATTAGGTATATGTTTAGTAACAAAATCAAATATGATTTTATTTCCTTCAAAAGTACCTATTATACCTTTATTATCAATTTTTATTATAGGATACATTTTTTCAATAAAAGGTGTTCCAAGTATAACTTGACTAGTAATATTTTTTACAAGTAAAAAACTTGTAGGAATACAAACATTATTTTTACAAATATAAGCTTTTGGAAGTTTAAACTTTATATCAAGTTTTTCACCACCAGCATGACTTAATGTCATTGTAGTTTTTTCAAAATATTTCGTAGGAATTAATCCTTCCTGGATTACATTCATATCTGCACCACTATCAATTAAAGCAGTTAATTCTTGTTTATAAGAATTATTAATTAAAAGATTAATTTTTACATACCATTTTTGAGAAAATATAATACTTATATTATTTAAGAAACTATCTTGCTCATATTCTTCTAATCTCGAAGTATACTAGTTATATCCTCGATATAGTTTCTTTTCCTTTTCCTTTTTTATCATATTCAAGGACAGAAACTCTATCATCTAAATTTTTATTAATCTTTTTTAAACTAGATATCTCTTGTTTTAATGATATAACCTCTTTTGATAATTCTATTATAGTTGTAGGTTTTAAACCTGATTGTCTATCTTTTAACATTTTTAAAACATTATTCATAGAATAAGGTTCTTGAGAATTTGTTATTTCCATTTTATTAGAAGATGATGGTTCTTCAATCATGTTATCAATTAACTGAGAACGAAGCTCAGGATTCTTAATTAATTTAAGAAATTCCACTATATTATTATTTGATAAAACATTTACTTAAATTTTTAAATTGAGAAAGAATTTTATAAAATTCTTCTCCTTCTTCTTTATCATGTTTATCACATGTAATATTTTGTATGCAAGCCTTACAACAAGCATCGATTCGAAAGAATAAACCGATTCATTATTTAATTGAGATAAATTCTTTTCTTCTATTGAACTATCGGAATCTTCTGTATCTGAAGAAGACTTTTCTGATTCAGAATTAAGAAGTATTTTTGAAAGATTCAATTTTAATTCTTCATTTTCAATAGAATTAATTTTCTTTTTCATTTTGCATCTATTCGCATAATGACCTATTTGACCACATTTAAAACATTTTTTATCTGTCTTATATTTTTCTTTATTTATTTTACGTTTTTCACGTTTTAATTCTTTTTCTTCTAATTTTTTCTTAGAATATCTTTTCTTTCTTTTTCCCTTATAAAAAGAATCAGAAGATTTTTCTTTTCTTTTATCTTTAAAAGATTGTTTAGAAGAGGATGTAATATCCATGCCAAATTGATCACAAAATCTTCCTAATTGTGATTTTTCAGATAGATTTTGCCTTTTAATTTGCTGATTTAATTTTATCTCATTACAAAGGGCTAATCCTTCGTGAATAATTGTTCCTATTAATTTTCCATAAGTATATTCTTCATACGGAATATTAAGAAAATCATTTCTTAAATTTTTTCTTACTTTTTCAGCAAATAGATAGGGTAACCCATCAATAAACTTGGATTTCCAATGAGAGCTATTACTATCGGGTAATTCCATAACTCTATTAAGAAAAGTATCTTTATACCATCTAAAATCTGTTAATGTTTTACATCTAAGATTTTGTAATAAAGTACGAATGTTTTCACAATTATCCAAATTCTTCCTCGCGAAAATGTTCAAAAATAGTAGTGACCAAAGTGTAGACTACATTTTCTACTATATTATTATTTTCTTGTTTAACCATATTGATAATATGATCCTTATCTACTAAACTTAGATAATTATCCCACCAACCTTTTAATTGGCCAGTGAATCCTGAAATTATCATTTTTGCAATATTTTTATCAGTGTTGCCTGATGTTTTGCATATAGAGCTATACATAAGCATTCTATGTATCATATTGTATATTTGCTTATCCGCATAACCATCAAGGTTCCATTCATAGTACATTTTCCTGAATAACTATTATTAATTTCATATTCATGTTCCTCATGGAGAGTATCCATAGGAGAAGGTCTTCTATAATAATAATTATGCTGAGTTGGACAATCAGCATATTTTTTTATTCTATTTATTTCAAATTGGACTGTATCATTACTAGATCCAATAGTATTTGAAATATCTTGATCTAATGTATTTAGTTTTAAATTCTTAAATTTTTCTTCAAGAAATTTTTCTAAATCTCCTCTAGGTTTTAAAATAAAATCCTTAATATCGTGAGGAGGTTGAATATGTGAAGTAATAACAATATTATCAATATCTTTATTAGTATTTTTTACATCTTTTTCTTTAGATATATTTCTTATTTTAGATAAAATTCTTTCTACCTTATCAGAAATATTTGATATTTGTTCTCCCAATATATTTAAGTATAAGTTTGTATAATTCTGATTTGATAATAAAAGATTTAATTCTTTTATAGTATATTTTAAAGAATCATTTTCAATTAATATCGAAAATGCATTAAAATTTAAAAATTTTCCACTTCTTTCAATTGTGAAAGCCTGTTGTGGAGGATAAATACCTTTCAGAGTTTTTCCCCCCTCTAATTGAAAATCTCTTTCAATTATATATAAATATTGTGGAACATAAGTAGAAATAAACCATGTGTTGGTCCCTTGAAAAGGCTTTAGTTAAGTTTAGAGGGGGGGGTGAATAAACTTAACACTTAAAACTTTGGAGTCAACAAATTCTGCAACTTCAAAGACTGCACGATACTTGATGAGTCTGCTTTGAGACCTCGATAACTCTTTGATAAATGAGAGTCTCATGGACATTCGATTTGTTGAATTTGTGCAAATGGAATAATATCAAAATTAAGCCTTGTTACTTGTTGTTAAATATGTTACTAAGTATTAGATACTCATGAGTGTATGTGTGTGATTTGATTACTAGATTCAAGAGAGTTGATATGAATAATGACTAAGTGCGAAAAATAAATGCGATAAGTAAGTAGAGAGATTTTTATAGTGGTTCCAGGTGATGTAATCCTGTACGTCCACTCTTCTCTGTGATGTTGGAGGAAATTCACTAGTAATCTTTGAGTTATCTCATTACAAAGAATCCTAGGTTGCTTGTCCTTCACCAATAACTATGGCTTCACAAACTCGAAAACTAAGAACAGTAGGATTGCTTTGCTCCCGAGTCTTCCACTGGTCCTTGAAGGGTAGAATTGCCTCTTCACCACCTCCACCACAAACCAACATCTTTCACACACTAATGGATGCTTCACTGTCTTGGCGAGTTCTTTATAAAATAAAGAATGAATCAAGTAAATGATTCGATTGCGGCGACTTGATTAGGATGATATAATCAAGAGACTTGCGCCTTCAAGTGTGTATGCTTGATGCGGCTTTAACACGTAATGCACTTGAAGAAAATAACTAGATCAAAGACCTTAAGCTCATGAAGTTCAAGAGGTGTTTTTCACTCAATGTTATCACTTGAAGTTTTATACCAAAATTCATCATCTTCTTCTTGAGTTGAAAGTCCTCTATTTATAGGTGGGAATGCATGTGACTTGAATTTGAAATTCAAATATGACCGTTCTTTGTATTTGTCCCATCCTTATCGCATTCTCATCACTATTCATGGGGTCGACAATTGTCGGGATTACTTTTTGATCAAGGCAAATGTCCCACCCTTTGACTTGTATCCAATGGATAAAAATATGAATCATCCCAACGTCTTTTTAATCTCACCTTTGATTTGCTTGATAAGTCGAGGTAGTTGGTCGTTCTTATCCATGTAACTTCCCAATAATCTTGAATTGATCGAGGTATATATATCAGAGGTTCGTGGATCTGTTTGTAAAACCAATCGATCTGCTGAACATCATATTTTTGTCTCAGTAAAATATAATGCAGCTGAATCTTTTTATCCAACTTTTGTTTGTGAAGTTAGATTACATCATTTAAAGTATAACTAAGTTCCAAACATCATCCAACTTGTGGAACTTAGACCTTCTACACAAGGTATATGTAATCGCTTTAGTCATCACAGACTTGCCTAAATTCCGATCCCATATCCTTGACATTAAATACTAAGTTTGATCCCTTAGCCTTCATTCACTGAGTTTGAACCCTCGCCTTCGCCTTCGATCTTGATCTTGAAGAGTTGCACCACCCATCGACCTATCTACCCTCTCGACTTAGACTAGTCTGGCGATAAACAATCAACCTTTTTTACGAAGCTTGTTTGATCAAACCTATTTATGAATCAAACTCTAATAAACCTATACATTTTATCTAGACATCTTTTTGCCTTTGCACTATAACAAATTTAGTATGGCACTCATCATCAAAACTGAGAAATAAGTCCAACAATTTCCCCCTTTTTGGTGATGATGCCACTACCCTCACCTAATCAGCAAAGCAAAAAGATAAAAACACAAACAGAACAAATTTAGTCAATTCTCATTATAAATATTTGTTCACAGTTATTACAACTAGATACAGCAAAGATAAACAATGAAAAGTAGCTGATCTATTGTCTCTTTTCTCTTTCTTGTCTAGCCTTCTCAGCTTGCTCTTGATAGGCTCTGATCTCTTCTATCATTTCAACCATCCATTCATTCTCAATAAGTGTAAAGTCAATATAAGAATTGACTTGTTTCCACCAATTCCATGCTTCAGGCAGTACAAGATTGATCTGATTCACCCTGAAGCCAAACTTCATATACAGCTCCTTAAATTCATTCAGTGAATCTTTTGCTTTTGTAATTGGCAGCACCTTTTCACCTCTGCTACTCCTTCTGCCTCTGGTAGTTGCTCTTAAAGCTCTAATCCTTGCCTCCCAAAACTTCAAACTCAAGAAAGAGTTAAGACCTTCATGAAATCCCATGTCACGATAGGGTCTCCTTCTGTTATGAAACTCTTTCTTGTACTGTGATAGGAGATCATCAGTGAGTTGCACTCTGCCAGGTGCAGGTTGCCTAAAAGCATTTGTATCATCAGTCCATCTCTTCTGTTTAAAGAGTCTAGCAGCCTCCTTTGCTTGCGGTGATTGGCCCTCTTCCCCTTAGTGACATCATCAACAAAACGTGAGATGAGGCCATGAATAGCTTCCTCGTGATACTATCACTCACGTGTAATTGACTCCGCCATAGTTCCAGTTCTAGTATCAAGTGAAGTAATCCTTGATTGCGGTCTCTCTTCCATCTGCTGATCCTTTCAAGAAATTTGGGATCGAGCACAAGAAGTTGTTGTTGTGCAAACGCAGGCTCAGCGAGTTTCAAAGAAGCTTGTCAAGTTTTTGATGAACGGATGTAAGTTGATCTTTCAAAAACTTGTCCTTCAATGTGTTCCCTTGCTTGATATATCTTACATCATATATCAGATCATTCATAGCATTTTGAGTAGATGCAAAGTTTGAAGCAATCAGATCAGATGATTGTCTATTATCATTTACCATCTTCATCGATTCTTCAAATCTGCTTCTTACTGTCAATTGAGTTCTTAACTGTTGCATATCATTTCTTACAGTTCTTAACTCATTGACAACTTCAATTGGCACTCCACTGGCCATTCTACTATCAGTAGATCCATCAGCAGGCTCCTCAACTCTATATTGTGCCTGTTGTGCTCTGCGATGACCATGGCTCTACTCATATCTCTCCCAAAGCGAGGGGAGGTCCTTCCTCAACCATTGCACCAAGAACATCTTCAAGGATAGGATCTTGTGCGGGTTCTTCAACAACTTTCTTCTTCTCCAAAAATTTGAAATTCTTCATCATCAGAGTTATAGTCCAAAGCAATTGCTCATCCTCATTAATGCAGATCTGGCGACTATCTTTCCTCCATGGCCTTGGCTCCAGCAGTCCACTACAAAGCACCTCATCAACAACAGGGGGTTTCCTCCAAACCCAAATCTGTTCCAACCTTTGTCCAGTCTTCGTTTGAGACTCAAAGCAAATTGCACTCTCCTGTTCCAACCTTTGTTCAGTGTCATGTTTGTACCTCGACACTGCACCTCCTCTTCAATTTCCTCGTGGATTAAATATGGCTTCATTATCCACTTGAAAACCTCTTGCATGACCAATCTTGGTCGAATCATGGCGCTTTGGTGAGAATCCTTCAAAGTCAAATCCACTTTGATATTCAATGGATTCCTCGAACTAGCACTCGGTTCACTCAAGTCGGTGGTCTTTTCCACACCCAAATCAAAGATTCAGACATCTTCAAAGTTGTGCAAGAGGGCTCTACAACATGAAATGTGCTTGGTTCATCATCGACCCTACCAAAGACTCAATGTAATTCCTCGGTGATTAGTGCTTCTAGATCATCCATGGTGAGATCTTGTAGATCCTCATCCATTTCTCGATCTACTGCCCCCTCGGCGAGATCTTCCAAAGATCGTGGATCAAGGCACGATGGTACATGTGTTAGTGCAACCCCACTTGATTCTCCCGGTCCAGAGGAAAATCTCCTCTACTATCCGATGATGAAGAAGAATCATCAGGACCATCTCTTGGATCTCTAAATTGGATACCCTCCTCCTTCATTGCTCATCAAACAGATCCATCGCCTTGATTGCAACAAGGTTGTATCAATCGAGATCCAAGAAATTTTCCACTCCCAACTTGTCAAAAACCCATTCTTCAAAATCATCATTGGTTGAGCAAATTGTTTTTGTCTTTTGTAGAACCCAAACTTCCACTCGAAGTAATCGACAATTTGTTTGAAGTTTGGGATCCACATACTCTTCGATTTTCTTGCTCTTTTCACATGCCTCTCAAATGGCATAAAAGATCTTCTCGGGAGCGACTCCAGTGAGCTTGTTGACCTCAAAAGGATCCAACAAGCGATTCATGGTATCTTCTACAGATGTTTGAAAGTCGGCGAGTTCTTTGTGATTGTACATTTGTACCTACTACTTCCATCTCAGATCACACTTGGTTCCCCGACGACTTACATGCTCATCGCCAGGTTAGCAAAGAAACCGCTCTTCCCCGAACTATTGCCAAATTTGCAGTGGTCTTCAACCAAGTCTCCAATCACCTCTTCAACCACCACAAAGAGAGTTCGAGTTCGGTGGTTTGTTTGTGGTTCTTCGATGGATACTACAAAGCAGCTCAAGGTCAAGAGATCTGCTGTACATCCTCTACGGATTGCTCAAAAACAACTGCTCAAAGATCGATGGACTTGATAACTTCTTCATTGGATGAATCACCGATAACAACTGGTGGAATGATAGTTAGAGGCTCAAACTTCAATGACCTCTTCTTCCTCTTCTATCGATGCTTCTTCTTGGGCCCTCTGTGCCTCCAAATTTTTCAACTCTTTCCCTTGCCATATTTCTTCTTTTTTGGCAACTTCCTTCATCCTCTTGGATAGGGGTTCATCATCATCATCTTTTCTAGTCAATTTTCTTTTTACTAGCTTCCTTACATTGTTCTCTAAAAATTTCACCAACAGCTTTTCTTGAACTTACAAAGCAGGTCGAGAACCTCCACTTGACCCTCAAAGAGACTCAACAATCAGGCTTTGTTTCCTTTCTTGTTCTTTTTGATTTCAGGACTTCTGTAGTCTTTCTAACATCAGCACTCTTCTTCCTCTTTCCAGCAGTTTTCTTTGGTGCAGCAGGTTTGATGGAAATCTTCATGGTTTGGTCGAACTCGCCACCACCAAGATCACCATCATCTCCATCATCATTATCATCGCAGCTTCTCCAAAGAATTTCTTCATCATCATCAAGTCCAGGAATTGCATAATCAATCTCCTTTTTATATACGGGACTGATTTATATCAATCGGTTCAATGTCGGGAACCTCCAAGTGATTCAAATAGGTCTCAATCATCAAACCTAAGGTAAGGCCTTTGATTTCCTTTTCCTAGTTTGTCCTCCTTTGCAACTTTCTTCATATAATGAATAAAGTATCCACCCAATCAAACTTCATGCTCCTGCAGATGATAATCATCGCTCTATCTTGGGTCCCGATAGAGTATCCATACTTGCCGCTTAGCCCAAGTATGTTCTTTGCAATGAGCTTGCTCAAAGCAGACTATATTCAATACCAATGTTTTTGCAATTGATGCCTGGTAATCGATGTTCTATTTTGTGTATAGCATGTCAGATTTCTTGCTTGAAATTAATATCTTTCAGGTAGCAATGCTTCACAAATCATTGTTCTTCCCGCTTCCTTTAATGTCCTGCTTTTCTTCTTTCAAAGAACCCCATTTTGGTTTGAGGTGTACCAAAGCAAGCAGAAGTTGATGAAGTACACCATTCTGCTCACAATATTCTCTTATAATTTTGTTGAGAAATTCAAGACTCTGATCCGATCTAATCATTATGATCATTAAACTTTTCTCATTTTGTAATCTCTTCAAAAGATTAGGCAAGCTTTGGAGTGTCTCACTTTTCTTGTTCATGAATATCACCCAAGTGTATCTAGAAAAATCATCCACAACCACTAAGGTGTATTTCTTCCTGTCACACTTGTTGGAGTTATTGGTCCAAAAGATCCATGTGCATAAGCTCCAACACTCTGTTAGTTGATTGTTTAGTCTTTGACTTGAAACTTGACTTTATCTCTGCTTACCTTGGCCGACATGCATCACGAGATAGCATCCTTCTTGAATGTGATCTCGTAAACCAACCACTAACTTCTTCTTCACTAAGCGATTAATATCATCAAAATTTAGATGATTTAACTTCTTGTGCCATAACCAATTGAGTTCGATTTGGTATGCACAATCGAGCAGAGTTCTCGAATCAGTGAGACCAATCCACAACATACATGTTCTGCTGCCTTCTACCAAAGAAGTACAACTTGATCACCTCTTTCACTAATGACAATACAGTTGTTTTTGTCAAAAGTGACCTTGTATCCCATATCACAGAATTGTCCAGTGCTCAGCAAGTTGTAATCCAGTCCTTCCACATATGCAACATTCTTGATTGTAAGTCCATTTCTGATAAGTGTGCCATATCCTCTTGTATAGCCAGGTGTATCTTTGTTGCCAAAATTTACCCTTGGACCATCTTTTGCCACAAAGTTTGATAGATGAAGGCTTATTCTTTGTCATGTGTCTGGAACATCCACTGTCAAAGTACCAGACACCCTACAAAACAAAGTTAATGCATTTTAGGTACCCAAACCTGTTTGGGTCCATAGTGGTCAGTGGCAAGCATGACCCTTGGTATGTTTCCATAAGGTCTTCTCTAAATGTGTCATACTTTGGTTCATACTTTGTTCATACATGTATTCCACACATCCATAAGTTCTAACAAAGAGGTTGTGTAGGAACCACATATGTTTTCCGGCCTTTTGGTACATAATGTTTGCTTGAAATGATTCTTGTTATTAGAAACATTTGCATAACCATAGGTGTCTTTGTCTATTAGAATAGTCTCTGTAATATGGAGTCTCACGAGGTCTTGTGTAAGTCCTCTGCTTGATTCCATTGCCTAGGTTTTACCCTAGTGGTATGGTTATACTTGATTGCTTTCTAACATTAGATGCAGAATATATTCCAATCATTATCAGCAGGAACAGTCTACCTTTCCCCACGAGATAAGTATCCTTGAATGATCAACATTTTTGGATTTAGGATTCTCATTCTTGGAATATTTCTGCTTTCTTTCCTTCGTGGTCCAAAGAGACTTGGTAGCAGTGTCCACTATCAAGAGCTTAGAAGATACAAAGAGCCTCTATTTTTGGATTTATTCTTTTTACTAGGAGCTGTTGACTTCTGAGACTTTTGATTTTGCTTCTTTGAGGCATTCTCATTTGGTTTTACTGCTTCAGCAGCCTTACTGGGAGATGGATCTAGTGCAGGCACAAACTTAGGACCACCTTACGGTACTAGGTTCAATAACTTACTTTGGATCCACTCTTGTTAGATTGCTTGAGTTCCAAATCCAAGCCCGATTCTATCTCCATAAGGCTTTCCCGATTTGTATGCAGATTTGGAGCAAGATGGTTCAAATAGATTCAGAGGTCTTTGGAAGTTCAAAGAGACTTATCTTGATTCTCGTCCAACATCTTTTTCCTTACCTTTGAAAACCCTTAATTCAGCTTTCAATCTTCCAACTTCTAACTCAAGAGCCTCTTTTTCAGCCTTCACAATCTCATAACCAGATTGTATTATCCTTAGTTGATTAAGGATGGCATCCAAAGTCTCATTGTTGTCAGAATTTCTAGGATTTGAACCACAGGTTGATTCACAATCACTTCCAGCAGGAGTGTTTATAGATACAGTGTTGTATACCTCCTCAGTTTCATCCATGTTGGCCATCAAAGCATAATCCTCCATATCAGCAACCAGTGCTGTGTGTTAAGGGTGAAATTTATGATTTATATGACGTTATTCCCGTAACAATATCCTTGGTATTTTAGTACTTTTTATAGAAAAGTGTTGGTTTTATCGAATTATTGAGTAAACGAGTTTTAAATGTGTTTAAATGCAAAATCGAGATATTTACGTGATTTTATCGGTGTTCTATGTTTATTCGTATGATGTTACATTTTGCATGTTTCTATCATGTTGTTAGATACGTTTTCATGATGAGTAAGGAGCTTAAACGATGATCACATGAAGATGGAAGAGTTGGAAGATGTTTAAGTGAAGAATCATTGAAGAAACCGGAACCAGGCACTTCATGGGGATTTTGTCCACACTTGTAGGCACTTTCAGGAAAGTTGTCTTGATGAAAGTTGTAGAGGATTGAAATAGCTTTCCAACGCATGTTGAATCACCTCATTTGGAGCCCTAGAAGTGAAGTTATGAGCAAAATACTGGAGCTGAGTAGTGGACGGGCGTCCATAAAAGTGAACTGGCGTCCAGAATCGTATTTTACATTCAGAGAGTTCAGACGCGTTCTGAACGAGCGTTCATTCTCCGTTCATAGAGGCTGGACGAGCGTCCAAGATAGTGGACGGGCGTCCACGGCACCGACTCAGCGAAACCGACCTAAAAATCTATATATAGGCGCGTTTTACCAAACCCTAAACACACAATTCGGTCCCAAAACCCTAGGGAGCAGCTTGGCTGCGTTTTTACTCCTTTATTTTCCAGTTTTTATGCAATAAAACATCTAGATTAGATAGTTAGATTTATGTTCTTTATTCCATCAATTCGAGTTTGCATAAGGATGCTAGGAGGCTAAATCCTCCTTGAACAAGCGTTGTGAAGCCGTCCATCTCAACAGTTTGATCTCTAGTTCATGATTATTTTGTGAGTATCTATTAAAGTTGTTACTTTTATCATGTTTTTATATGTTGATTGTATGCTATATCGAAAGATCCGTGTTTTTGTTTATTGTTTGCTTGATGAAAGTCACGTTAACATTAGAACACCATGATAAAAGTTTAGACTTTTAATCTAATCACAACGAAAGTTATTAGGTTGAATCTCTAGGTTAGAAATTGAAAGATTTCACGCCTAGGTTAGAAAGACTTAATCTTTAATCGAAAGATCGAAGATTAGAAAACGAACTTGTCTACGAAAGTAGGTGTTCATGCCTTAGATAGGTGAATCACAATTTGAGTAGAGATCACGAAATAATCCGAATTAGTATCAAACGTTGATAGGATAGGTGGATCAATTGCTTGTTCGTTCGTTATAAATTGATTTTAATCCTTTAAACTTGAATTGTTTAGCTTTAGTTTTACTTTTCCTGCACTTTAGTTTAGTTTTTATCGCTTTCAGTCTTGCCTAGCATTGGAGCAATCCTCTGTCTAGTTACTTTTTCTGCATATTTGTGTAGGTTAGATGTTCGTTAGGTTAGATTCGTGACAATAGTTAGTTTAAAGCAAAAACTAGGATTCACATTCGCCGCCTCCCAGTAAGATCGACCGGCATTAGCCTCCATACTACGATCCTTGCACTTGAGGTTAACCGGTTTATTACTTGTTGTTTTGTATTGATAAAATCCGGGACACTGTGTCATCTGATTCATTTCCTTTTTCAGATCCCACTTCATATCCTGATTCATCCTCGGCAAACCATAGCTTTCTTGCCATGTCTCCTTTGTTGACTCTTGGTCTTGATGAGTCCGACAATCAGTCTAAAATGTCCAGGCTTCTTACAGCTTGAAGCAGAGATAATCGGTTCCTTGCCTTGTTTCAACTCGGGGCAATCAGTCCAGAAGTGTCCTGGTTTCTTGCAATGAAAGCATAGATAGTCATTATCTTTCTTTGGTTCTTCTTTCCTTCTTTCAGAGAGCCTCTTTGTGAAATTTCTTGTAGGGGCCTTTCCAGGTCTTCATCATTCGATTTTCTTGCTCAAGGGGCAATTTGCTCTTGCATTTCATCTAGCATATCATCCTGTCCTCTCCGATGTTTCTTCATGATGTGAAGCAGCCAATGCAGTGGTCTTTGGCTCTTCCTTTTCAGTTTCAGGCACTAACTTCTTGCTAAATTCATAGGCCTTAAGATCAGAGAACAGTTTGAAGGTGTCTTCCTCATGCAGCTTTCTCATTTCTTCAATTGCAGTCACCTTCATTTTCCAAACATCTCTTGCAGGTAAAGCTTCCAAGATTTTGGTGTTTACTTCTCTTTTGAATAACTTACACTCAAGAGAGTAAGTTCATCTAAGATTGCATTGAATCTGACTCCATTTGCTCAATGGTTTCATTAGGTAGCATTTTGAACTTTTGAAACCTTTTTCCGCCACACCGATTTTGTTCTTCTTTATTGCATCGGTGCCTTCACAGATTAAGTGAATCTTATCCCAAAGTTCCTTTGCGCCTCTTGCAATCTTTGACTTTCATGTACATATTGCTATCCAAGGTTCTCAGTAGATGATATCAATAGCAATGTTGTTGAGGTTTGCTCTTTTCCTGCCTTCGCATTCCATTCTCTCTTTGGTTTAGGAATGTACTCGATTCTGTCACCCATCATTCGCTTTGTAATCTCCAAAGGTCCTTCGGGCTTAGTACATCCATCATCTCATCATGAGTAGCGACAAGATATGCCTGCATTCGACGTTTATACTCATCAAATCTATCAAGAGAGCACATCAACATGGTTCTAGCATACTGTGTGTTATCCATGATGCAAGTCTTGAAAATCGAAGAACTTGAAAGAAAGTTTTAAAGAATTTTCTCAAGCACAACAAGTAGGATTCCTTCGAATGTAAGAACGACTCCGATACCAATTGTTGGTCCCTTGAAAAGGCTTTAGTTAAGTTTAGAGGGGGTGAATAAACTTAACACTTAAAACTTTGAGTCAACAAATTCTCAACTTCAAACTTCGCCGATACTTCAAGATGTCTCTGCTTGAGACCTCGATAACCTCTTGATAAATGATGAGTCTCATCGATTCAGATTCTTTGAATTTGTGCAAATGGAATAATATCAAAATTAAGCCTTGTTACTTGTTGTTAAATATGTTACTAAGTATTAGATACTCATTAGTGTATGTGTGTGATTTCGATTACTAGATTCAAGAGTTGATATGAATAATGACTATGTGCGAAAAAATAAATGCATAAGTAAGTAGAGAGATTTTTATAGTGGTTCCAGTGATGTAATCCTGTCGTCCACTCTTCTCCTGTGATGTTGGAGGAAATTCACTAGTAATCTTTGAGTTATCTCTGTTACAAAGAATCCTAGGTTGCTTGTCCTTCACCAATAACTATGGCTTCACAAATCGAAAACTAAGAACAGTAGGATTGCGCCTCCCGAGTCTTCCACTTTAGTCCTTGAAGGGTAGAATTGCCTCTTCACCACTCCACCACAAACCAACATCTTTCACACCTACGGATGCTTCACTGTCTTCAAGCAGGTTCTTTATAAAATAAAGAATGAATCAAGTAAATGATTCAATTCGGCGGCTTGATTAGGATGATATAATCGGCTTGCGCCTTTCAAGTGTGTATGCTTGATGCGAATTTTAACACGAATGCACTTGAAGAAAATAACTAGATCAAGCACCTTAAGCTCAAGAAGTTCAAAGAGGTGTTTTTCACCAATGTTATCACTTGAAGTTTTATACCAAAATTCATCATCTTCTTCTTGAGTTGAAAGTCCTCTATTTATAGGTGGGAATGCATGTGACTTGAATTTGAAATTCAAATATGACCGTTCCTTGTATTTGTCCCATCCTTACTGCATTCTGTCACTATTCATAGGATCGACCTTTATCGCCAGATTACTTTTTACAAAGGCATCATGTCCCACCCTTTGACTTGTATCCAATGGATAAAAATATGAATCATCCCAACGTCTTTTTAATCTCAGCCTTTGATTTGCTTGATAAGTCAGAGGTAGTTGGCTGTTCTTATCCATGTAACTTCCCAATAATCTTGAATTGATCGAGGTATATATATCAAAGAGGTTCGTCGATCTGTTTGTAAAACCATCATCTCATTGAACATCATATTTTTGTCTCAGAAAATATAATGCAAATGAATCTTTTATCCAACTTTTGTTTGTGAAGTTAGATTACATCATTTAAAGTATAACTAAGTTCCAAACATCATCCAACTTGTGGAACTTAGACCTTTCACACAAGGTATATGTAATCGATTTAGGTCATCACAGACTTGCCTAAATTCTCGATCCCATATCCTTGACATTAAATACTAAGTTTGATCCCTTAGCCTTCATTCACCGAGTTTGAACCCTCGCCTTGATCTTCGATCTTGATCTTGAAGAGCCAGTTGCGCACCGATCACTCGACTCTATCTACCCTATCGACTGAGACTAGTCTGGCGATAAATCAATGACCTTTTTACAAATGGCTTGTTTGATCAAACCTATTTATGAATCAAACTCTAATAAACCTATACATTTTATCTAGACATCTTTTTGCCTTTGCACTATAACAGCTAGTATGGCACTCATCATCAAAACTGAGAAATAAGTCCAACACCATGAAATAAAAGTAATCACTTTATTCTCATTTCTTACATAATTATAAAATTCTTCTTGATAGTAATCTCTATCTTCTTTTGAAATATATTCAAAAAACCAATCACGAAAAGGTTTCCATTTTGGAAGATTAAATTCATTTTTTATTGTTTTTCTTGCCAGTGACCCTGGACTAAAATCAATTTTAGATGTAAAATCCATTTAAATATTATAGTCTACTTCTGATTCAGCAATATCAGAATCAACAACTCCTTGTCCCCTTACAATATTATTTTTATCTAAAGATAAATTTTTAACATATTTTTCTCTTAGTTGAGAAGTAGAAACCTCTTTCGGTTCGAGGATATGAATATTATCAAAGGAGAAATAAAAGATCTCATAGATACAGATCTTGATAATAAATTTCTATTATTATCCATGCCTGAATTCATACAAATAGAAATATTTCCATCTGTACTTTGATCTATATTAGTAACATCCTGACATATAACAGGAATTCTTGGTACAGCATTAACTATCTGCCAAGTATCAGGTAAAGGAATTTCTTCCCATTTAATAGATCTTCTAGTCGTAATATTAGACTTACTAAAATTTGTTTCTATTAAAATGGTTTCATTTAAAGATTTATCCTTTATTTTACACATAGGATTTAAAGTGTGTAAAGGTTTATAATAAATTCTATAACATATACAAATTATCTCAGATCCAGATGCATAATTATAACCATGCGTCTTAACATTCATTGTTAAAGAATCTAGTATATGTTTTAACATGCGTCTTATACTAATTATAACCATGCGTCTTATAACCAGCAATAAAACATATACTAGATTCTTTAACAATGAATGTTAAGACGCATGGTTATAATTATGCATCTGGATCTGAGATAATTTGTATATGTTATAGAATTTATTATAAACCTTTACACACTTTAAATCCTATGTGTAAAATAAAGGATAAATCTTTAAATGAAACCATTTTAATAGAAACAAATTTTAGTAAGTCTAATATTACGACTAGAAGATCTATTAAATGGGAAGAAATTCCTTTACCTGATACTTGGCAGATAGTTAATGTTGTACCAAGAATTCCTGTTATATGTCAGGATGTTACTAATATAGATCAAAGTACAGATGGAAATATTTCTATTTGTATGAATTCAGGCATGGATAATAATAGAAATTTATTATCAAGATCTGTATCTATGAGATCTTTTATTTCTCCTTTTGATAATATTCATATCCCTGAACCCATTAGGGTTTCTACTTCTCAACTAAGAGAAAAATATGTTAAAAATTTATCTTTAGATAAAAATAATATTGTAAGGGGACAAGGAGTTGTTGATTCTGATATTGCTGAATCAGAAGTAGACTATAATATTTAAATGAATTTTACATCTAAAATTGATTTTAGTCCAGGGTCACTGGCAAGAAAAACAATAAAAAATGAATTTAATCTTCCAAAATGGAAACCTTTTCGTGATTGGTTTTTTTGAATATATTTCAAAAGAAGATAGAGATTACTATCAAGAAGAATTTTATAATTATGTAAGAAATGAGAATAAAATGATTACTTTTATTTCATGGTTTATTTCTACTTATGTTCCACAATATTTATATATAATTGAAAGAGATTTTCAATTAGAGGGGGGAAAAACTCTGAAAGGTATTTATCCTCCACAACAGGCTTTCACAATTGAAAGAAGTGGAAAAATTTTAAATTTTAATGCATTTTCGATATTAATTGAAAATGATTCTTTAAAATATACTATAAAAGAATTAAATCTTTTATTATCAAATCAGAATTATACAAACTTATACTTAAATATATTGGGAGAACAAATATCAAATATTTCTGATAAGGTAGAAAGAATTTTATCTGAAATAAGAAATATATCTAAAGAAAAAGATGTAAAAAATACTAATAAAGATATTGATAATATTGTTATTACTTCACATATTCAACCTCCTCCTGATATTAAGGATTTTATTTTAAAACCTAGAGGAGATTTAGAAAAATTTCTTGAAGAAAAATTTAAGAATTTAAAACTAAATACATTAGATCAAGATATTTCAAATACTATTGGATCTAGTAATGATACAGTCCAATTTGAAATAAATAGAATAAAAAAATATGCTGATCGTCCAACTCAGCATAATTATTATTATAGAAGACCTTCTCCTATGGATACTCTCCATGAGGAACATGAATATGAAATTAATAATAGTTATTCAGGAAAATGTATCTATGAATGGAACCTTGATGGTTATGCGGATAAGCAAATATACAATATGATACATAGAATGCTTATGTATAGCTCTATATGCAAAACATCAGGTAACACTGATAAAAATATTGCAAAAATGATAATTTCAGGATTCACTGGCCAATTAAAAGGTTGGTGGGATAATTATCTAAGTTTAGTAGATAAGGATCATATTATCAATATGGTTAAACAAGAAAATAATAATATAGTAGAAAATGTAGTCTACACTTTGGTCACTACTATTTTAGAACATTTCACAGGAAGAATTTCGGATAATTGTGAAAACATTCGTACTTTATTACAAAATCTTAGATGTAAAACATTAACAGATTTTAGATGGTATAAAGATACTTTTCTTAATAGAGTTATGGAATTACCCGATAGTAATAGCTCTCATTGGAAATCCAAGTTTATTGATGGGTTACCCTATCTATTTGCTGAAAAAGTAAGAAAAAATTTAAGAAAAGATTTTCTTAATATTCCGTATGAAGAATATACTTATGGAAAATTAATAGGAACAATTATTCACGAAGGATTAGCCCTTTGTAATGAGATAAAATTAAATCAAAGAATTAAAAGGCAAAATCTATCCTAAAAATCACAATTAGGAAGATTTTGTGATCAATTTGGCATGGATATTACATCCTCTTCTAAACAATCTTTTAAAGATAAAAGAAAAGAAAAATCTTCTGATTCTTTTTATAAGGGAAAAAGAAAGAAAAGATATTCTAAGAAAAAATTAGAAGAAAAAGAATTAAAACGTGAAAAACGTAAAATAAATAAAGAAAAATATAAGACAGATAAAAAATGTTTTAAATGTGGTCAAATAGGTCATTATGCGAATAGATGCAAAATGAAAAAGAAAATTAATTCTATTGAAAATGAAGAATTAAAATTGAATCTTTCAAAAATACTTCTTAATTCTGAATCAGAAAAGTCTTCTTCAGATACAGAAGATTCCGATAGTTCAATAGAAGAAAAGAATTTATCTCAATTAAATAATGAATCAGTTTATTCTTCTGAATCTGATGCTTGTTGTAAGGCTTGCATACAAAATATTACATGTGATAAACATGATAAAGAAGAAGGAGAAGAATTTTATAAAATTCTTTCTCAATTTAAAAATTTAGAAGTAAATGTTTTATCAAATAATAATATAGTGGAATTTCTTAAATTAATTAAGAATCCTGAGCTTCGTTCTCAGTTAATTGATAACATGATTGAAGAACCATCATCTTCTAATAAAATGGAAATAACAAATTCTCAAGAACCTTATTCTATGAATAATGTTTTGAAAATGTTAAAAGATAGACAATCAGGTTTAAAACCTACAACTATAATAGAATTATCAAAAGAGGTTATATCATTAAAACAAGAGATATCTAGTTTAAAAAAGATTAATAAAAATTTAGATGATAGAGTTTCTGTCCTTGAATATGATAAAAAAGGAAAAGGAAAAGAACCTATCTCAGATATAACTGGTATACCTTCAGGATTAGAAGAATATGAGCAAGATAGTTTCTTAAATAATATAAGTATTATATTTTCTCAAAAATGGTATGTAAAAATTAATCTTTTAATTAATAATTCTTATAAACAAGAATTAACTGCTTTAATTGATAGTGGTGCAGATATGAATGTAATCCAGGAAGGATTAATTCCTACGAAATATTTTGAAAAAACTAGAATGACATTAAGTCATGCTGGTGGTGAAAAACTTGATATAAAGTTTAAACTTCCAAAAGCTTATATTTGTAAAAATAATGTTTGTATTCCTACAAGTTTTTTACTTGTAAAAAATATTACTAGTCAAGTTATACTTGGAACACCTTTTATTGAAAAAATGTATCCTATAATAAAAATTGATAATAAAGGTATAATAGGTACTTTTGAAGGAAATAAAATCATATTTGATTTTGTTACTAAACCTATACCTAATTTATTAAATGAAATTAAAAATTTAATTGGTAAAAAAAGTTTACATTTAAACTTTTTAAAACAAGAAATTAATGAATTTTCTATTGATAAAAAGCTTTTAAATCCAAAGCTTAAAGAAAAAATAAATAATTTATTATATAAATTCTCAATTGAAATATGTAGTGATCATCCTAATGCTTTTTGGGATAGAAAACGACATATTATTGATCTTCCCTATGAAGATGATTTTGATGAAAGAAAAATCACGACAAAGGCTAGACCTTGTCAAATGAATTCGGAATATTTAGAATATTGTAAAAAAGAAATTGAGTCTTTATTACAAAAAGGATTAATAAAACCGTCTAAATCTTCTTGGTCTTGTACTGCTTTTTATGTTAATAAACATAGTGAAATAGAAAGAGGTGTACCTAGAATGGTAATAAATTATAAACCTCTGAATAAGGTTTTAAAATGGATTAGATCTCCAATCCCTAATAAAAAGGATTTATTAGATAGATTATATGATTCTATTATATTTTCTAAATTTGATTTAAAATCTGGATATTGGCGATTCAGATATCTGAAAAGGACCAATATAAAACAGCTTTTAATGTTCCTTTTGGACATTATGAATGGAGAGTTATGCCTTTTGGCTTAAAGAATGCTCCATCAGAATTTCAAAAAATTATGAATGATATATTTACTCCTTATAGTGAATTTATGATAGTTTATATTGATGATATATTAGTATTTTCAAAAACTATTGAAAATCATTTTAAACATCTAGATATATTTAGAAAATTAATTGTACAAAATGGCTTAGTTATATCCAAACCTAAGATGTCCTTATTTCAAACAAAAATTAGATTTCTAGGTCATAATATTGAAAAAGGAAATATTATTCCTATACAAAGAAGTATTAATTTTGCCTCAAAGTTCCCGGATATTATTCGGAGAAAACACAACTACAAAGATTTTTAGGTAGTCTTAATTATGTTTCTGCCTATTATAAAGATTTGGCTAAAGATGCAGCTATCTTATATGATAGACTGAAAAAATTACCTAGTCCGTGGACTGATCAACATACTGATGCAGTTAGAACAATTAAAAAGAAGGTAATTAATCTTCCTTGTTTAATGTTAGCCAATCCTTCATGGGATAAAATTATTGAGACAGATGCCTCTGATATTGGATATGGTGGCATATTAAAACAAATCTGTCCAGAAACAAAACAAGTTTATCTTGTTAGATTTTATTCTGGAAAATGGAATAATAGTCAAAAGAACTATGCAGCAGTAGCAAAAGAATTTTTAGCTATTGTCAAATGTGTTCTAAAATTTCAAGACGATTTATATAATAAGAAATTTCTTATATATACAGATTGTAAATCTGCGAAATTTATGTTTAATAAAGATTTTAAACATGATGTTTCCAAACAAATGTTTGCAAGGTGGCAAGCTCATCTAGCCCCTTTTGATTTTGATATTCTTCATATGAAAGGAGAAGACAATAGTCTCCCTGATTTCTTAACCCGTGAATTTTTGCAGGAATCATGATAGGAAATTCAACAATTTATTCTGCAAATAATTATTATTTTATTGAAAAATTTTGCTGGCATAAATGGCTGAGAGATGTCAGTATTGCTGTTGAAAGTAAAAAAGGAAAAGTCCAAAAGCAAATAATACAGAGGGAAATATCCGGGAAACCTTTGAAGGTTTCATTGCCTACAAAATGTTGGTCATGTACCAATAAATTACATTAATCATGTTTTAATGTTTACAGGAATGACGTCCAGAGGATCAGGACGAGGAATTCATAATTCCTATCGTGGAAGAGGTGGAAGAGGAAATATCCTCGTCCAACATGGGAACAGAATTTTATATTCGGACAATATATCCGGAAGTGGAAGCTCAAGTCAGAATAATAATTCTGATAAAGAATACCAAGAATTCCTTGAATATAAAAGGAAGAAAAATGGAAAAGATAAAGCAGTTGAGGAAATACCCTCTTATGCAAATATCATAATACAAGAAGAAGAAGGTATAACTTCTTATCAAGAAAATGAAGAACAAGGAATTATATTCCTAATTGAATATGATGATTTAAAGAAAAAGAATGACCCATGGTCATTGATGGATAAGTATTTGGATAATAATCCATTTCCGAGAATCGCATATAAGCAAATTATTATTATGAAAATCTTTTAAAGGCCTCTGAATGTGAAATAACACATTTTATGTCTAATGATCAGAAAGAATACACTTTCTCTAAAATTGTTATTAAAAGGATATATCTTCCAAATGAATGGGGTATATCATTATTCAAAGAAAAAGAATTTCTTTTTCAAGAGAAAAATATTTCTCTAAAATATAATTATTGGGATTATATCCAAGCTTTTACAAATGTGTTTTTATATGAAAACAAGAAACAAAAGCATACATGGTTTATAAAAGTATGCCCAGAGGTATATAAACATCTGGAATTTATACCAAATTGGTTTCAGCAATGGTGGTTATTACATGGACCATCGGTAAAAATTTTACCAGAAGAATGGAAAGAATTATATTCTCAATGGGTTGATATATCTCCCAAAATTTCAGATTTAAGTAACCAAGGACATTTAATAAATTGTTCTGGTTCATTATATTTCTTTTTGGAATTTTCTATTCCATGGATTCTGAAATGGACTCCAATTGTCGATATAACTACAAATAATTTGCCTTGTATCAAGAGAAAATATTTCTCAAAATTTTGGACAAAATTGTCAAAGAAGGATCCACAAACAGGCCAACTATTTGGTGAAGATTTATTTCAAGAAATCAAACAAAAATTCAACAATTTGAAGAATTAGAAGATGATATCTTGAACACAGTTGCGATCGAGCCCTTTCCGAATATTTCAGAAAGCTTAAAATGAAAGGAATAAATTCTAAGAAGGAAGTCTTACAACATTATTTGTCGAGAGATGAAGAAGATTTAATTAAGAATTTTGGTCACAAAATTGGGGATGATAAATCGAGACACATCTATGTCCTCTGCAAATTTGGTTTGGAGAATCACAAGATCCAAATCAAGAGATCGACGAAGATTTTCAAACAATTATTGCAAAAATATCAGAATTTCAAGATTGAAGAAAATTATGATCATTACTATAGGACAAAATGGGTCCTACGAGTTTATCGTTTGTGCCGACACCAACTTTAATAAAGTTCTACTATTAATGAATAGCAAAAGTAATATTCTTTTGCTTTTACTTTTGAAATAATTGGCAAAATGTTCGCCACTTACTTTTCTTTTTATTATTTTAATAAGCCCACTTGTTTTGGCTTTCTTTAAAGTTTCTCTATAAATAGATTAGTTTCATGTTTGTTAGAAGGCACGCTGGAGATTTGTCTCGCCCTCTCTTTCTCCCACTACTACTCTGTAAAATAATCTTCAAAGTTAAATAAAGAAGTTTCTTTGTTCTGATTACAACTAAAGTATTGTAAGTTATTTTAATTTTGTATTGTAATTTATATTTCGTTTTATTCTGTTTGAGCCTAATGATAGGCTAAAGTGTTTAAGTGTTAAAATATAATATGAAGGTAAATTTAAATACAGTTTGGTCTTGGAAATTAAATTAAGATTGTGTATACAATGATCAAAGGCTGAGCAGGAAAACTGCAATCTTATCTGACAAGGTTTTCATTAATTCTGGCATAAATATAAGCTGATCCTTTTGTAGCCGTTTTATATCCGCTTTAGCCCAGGAGTGGCGTTTAGGGTTCTTTGGCTTTTACAATGTTGGATAAGTTTTTATATTTATAGACGGAATTCATAATCAAGTAAAAATACCAATTTTGTCACATAATTTAAGACGGTTTCCTTATGCTCCTAAATCATGCTCATTTCGATCAATATATATATATATATATATATATATATATATATATATATATATATATATATATATATATCAGTAAATTGATTTATGGTAATATAATAAGATATATTCAATATAAGATATTGTCAATATATATCTTGGAAATATATTTAACATAAGATACGGAATATTAAATGAGATAAATCAATCAAAGGGATTTTCCTTATTTTACTAGGAAAATGTTTTTTCACTCATTTATTTTTTAGGAAGCTTTTCCAAATCAGATTGGGAGACATAAGTGGCACCTCAATCATATAAGCAATGGGTTGGCTAGCTCTTTTGTACATCATAATTCCAAGAGCTAATTGTTCTTATGAAAAATAAGAGAGCTTCTTAGAGAGAGATTATAGAGAGAGAAATGGTCGACCTAGCAGTCGAGTTTTTCTAGTAGTAATCCTTGGCGGGATTCCGGCGAGGTGCTTGTGTGGATTACTGGTAGAGGTCGGACACGTGGACGGCTCACGCAAATCTACTCCTATCGGACGCTCAAAGCGTCGATCTTTTAGATCAACCTAGGTAGTATTACCGTCACCTCTCTTATATGTTTATTGTCTAAACGAAGTCGATCTTGGATTGGGAAATCAATTTTTGAATTTACGCTACGCTACTCGATTGATTTCCTAACCGTGGTATCGGAGTAGTCTTCGAGCTTAAGCAATAAACAACTTTTATTCGCATAGTAAATTAGATCCAATAGATAAAAATCATATATCATATTGATTCATGATCGATGCACAAAAAAAAGTTTTTATAAAGGCGGCGGTGCCGGTACCACCGCCATGCTGACTACGGCACCGGCAGCGGTCTTCGGCCTGTCGGCCGACGCTGGCTGATGCGGCCCCTCCCTCTTTATTTAGTTTTGTGTATTGATATTTTTCAATATGGTCAATGGTTTGCAATTTCTCTTTTGTTTAGTTGATGTCATGTGACTAACCAATGGTTCAAATAGTTTGGCCAATGGAATGCCATGTGGCACACCCAATTTGATGGGAAGAAATAAGTTTTGGTTATGAACCAATTCTAGGCCATTCCAAATTTTTTGGACTAGCCCTAGGCCTCTTCCAAAATATTTGATTTTGGAAAAGGCCTAAGGGCTAAGGTCTTTCTCCAGAAATATTTGATTTTTGGAAAAGCCTATGATGCCATTAAATTTTGTTTGGACAAAACCAAATGCATCCTTTTGATTAAGAATCAAAAGGAATGAAACAAAAGAGAAACATTCGATTTTAATTTTATTTTAAAATATTTTTAAAATAGAAATAAAAATAAAAAAACCAATTTATTATTAATGGTTAATATTATTTCGATTAAAGCAATAATTAATTAATCGTTAATTAATTAATTGATTGGATGCTATAAGATGCAAGAGATTAAAATATGATTATATGGACCCCGATTGATCATGAATTCGACCAATAGGATATATGTGAATGCTTTATTTTCTGTTGGTTTTTATTGTTGTCCTAGGCCGTTATGAAGAACGTGACCTAGTTTTATTTCTGCATTATCCCATTCCCGTTAGCTCCCCTGTGTGCGGCGGGTGTAAAATTTATTAGATAGATTTTAATTTATGTAAAAATAAATTGAAGACAAGGATGACGACCAAAAGAAAGGCGATAAAGATCCATGGAGATGGCGCATGTCAAAGATCCATTGATGGTTGCGGCTACCCTTAGTTGTGGCCCACGGTTTCGTCAGTTTGTGTTCGAAACCGCACCTAAGAAAAGTCCATAATCACACCCGTAATATTGTGCGCGGAATGTTTTGTCTGTTTTACTTTATATGATATTGTAGTAACATGCACGTAATAGATGAGACCGAAATTAAATATAAAATTAATTAATTGAATTAATTTAAAATTACTCTGTTCGACTTATTTTTTATGTTTTAGTGATGAGTGCAAGACTAGCTGTTATAGAGCAAAGGCAAAAAAATGTCTACATCAAATGTATAAGTTTATTAGAGTTTGATCTTGTATAGGTTTGATCAAACAAGCACTGTAAATGGTCAGCTGACTTATATCAGCAGACCTGTCTAGATCAGTAAGGTACCTAGGTCAGTTAGACTAGTTAGGAACCCTTGAAGGACCGAAGAAGTGAGGGCTCAAACTCAGTTATTGAAGGCTAAGGGATCAAACTTAGTAATTAAAGTCAAGGATATGGAATCAGAATTTAAGGAAGTCTATGATGACCTATACTGATTACATATACCTCGTGTACAAGGTCTAAGTTCCACAAGTTAAGTGGTGATTGGAACTTAGTTATATGCAAAATGGTGTAATTTAACTTCATAAATAAAAGTCAGATAAAAAAAGTCAGCTGCATTGTTTCATAAACACAACAAAATATGGATGAGCTGACTGATATGTATTTCAGTAGACTTATGGTCACAGGAACCTGCTGATACATATACTTTGAATTATTCAAAGGCTACATTGGAAGACTACAAACAAATGGACAGCTAACAACCTCTGATTTTATCAAACAAATCAATGGTTAAGATTAGAGGGACGTTGGGATGAATCAGACCTTTATCCAATGGTTACAAGTCAAAGGTGGATGATCAGAAATGCAGTCAAGAGGAATCGGCGATTATCACCCTAGGAAAAGTCAGAAAAAGCAAGTCAAGATGGGACAAATCTTAAACGATCATGTTTGAATTTCAAACATAAGTCACAAGGATTCCCACCTATAAATAGAGGACTCCTAACTCAGATAAAAGAGGATGATGGATGAAAAATAACAGATAATCCTGAGCTGAAAATTCTTATCAAGAAAACACCCTGCTGACCCCACTGAGCATAAAGCTACTGATCCAGAAAAGTTCTTCAAGTGTAATCTGCATCCAAGCTACATCAATTTCACACACTTGAAGACATCTAGCTGCTGATCATATCATCCTGATCAAGCTGCTGAAAGCTGAATCACTTGCTTGATTCAAACTTTCTTTTACAAGGAATCTACTGAAGACAGTGAAGCATCTTTTGGGTGTCAAGGACTGTTGTTTGTGGTGGAGCTGGTGAAGAGGCAATCCTACCCTTCAAGGGCCAGTGGAAGACTTTGGAGCAGCAATCCTATATGTTCCAAGTGTTCAGTTTATGAAGCCATAGTTATTGGTGAAGGACAAGCAACTTAGGGATTTTTGTAATAGCTACCTCAAGAATCTCTAGTGAATTACCACCAACATCATAGGAGAAGAGTGGATTGACATGATTACACCACCTGGAACCACTATAAAATCTGCCTACTTACTTTCTGCACTCATATTCTGCATTTAGTATATCTAGCACATCAATCAACTGAATCTAGCAACTGAATCACAAACATACACTACTAAGTATCTAATACTTGGTATCATATTTAACAACAAGTAATAAGGCTTAATTTTTGATATATTCCACACAAATTCAATTCAAGAAACTCATTAGTCGTGAGACTCTGAGTATCAAAGAGACTCTCGACCAGGTCAATAGATCATTGAAGTTCTTGAGTTTGTTAACTCCAAAAGTTTTAAGTGTTAATTTTATTCACCCCCCCTCTTTAAACTTAACCAAATCCTGTTCAAGGGACCAACAATTGGTATCGGAGCAGTGATTCTATTCTGAAGTAATCCTACTTGTTGTGCTTGTGAAAATACTTTGAAAACTTTTTCAAGTTTCTGATTTTCAAATCATTACATCATGGATAACAACCAGTATGCTAGAACAATGTTGATGTGTTCTTTAGTTCATTTTGATGAGTATAAAAGTCGTATGCAGGCTTATTTAGCTGCAACACATGATGAGATGATGGATGTGCTGACAGATGGACCACTGGAGATTACCAACTCAGTAACAGTGGGAGATGAGACACAGTACATTCCAAAACCAAAAAGGGAATGGACTGCTGAAGATAGAATGAGAGCAAATCTCAAAAATATTGCTATTGATATCATATACAGAACTTTGCATAGCAATATGTACATGAAAGTGAAAGATTGCAAGACTGCAAAAGAACTTTGGGATAAGTTTCAATTAATCTGTGAAGGCACTGATGCTATCAAGAAGAATAAGATCAGTGTGGCAAAGAAGAAGTTTCAGGAATTCAAAATGAAACCAAATGAAACCATTGAACAAATGGAGTCAAGATTCAATGCAATCATAGATGAACTCACCTTACTGAGTGTGAAGTACTCACAGGATGAAATCAACTCAAAAATCTTGGTAGCATTACCTGCAAAAGAAGTTTGGGAGATGAAGGTGACTGCCATTGAAGAAATAAGGAGTTTGCATGAAGAAGACACCTTCGAATTGTTTTCAGATCTTAAGGCCTATGAATTCAGCAAAAAGTTTGTGCCTGAGACTGAAAAAGAAGAACCAAAGACCACTGCATTGGCCGCTTCACATCAATAAGAGACATCAGGAGCTCAAGATGATCTACTGGATGAGATGCAAGAGCAGATTGCCCTACTGAGCAAGAAAATCAGAATGATGAAAACAGGAAAGGGTTTTCCAAGAAATTTCACAAAGAAATTTAGTGAAAAGAAGAAGGATGAATCAAAGAAAGATAATGATTACTTGTGTTATCATTGCAACAAACCATGACACTTCAAACCTTACTGTCCTGAACTAAAATAGAAAAAGGAACCTGATTATCTTTGCTTCAATTGCAAGAAGCCTGGACATTTTAGTCCTGATTGTCCAGACCTACTGAAGACAAAGAGCCAACAAAGAAGATCTGGCAAGAAAGCTATGGTTGCTGAAGATGAATTAAGATATGAAGTATAATCAGAAAAAGGAAATGAATATGATCATACTGCACTTATTGCTGATATGGATGATTGTGCTTTAATGGCGAATATGGATGAAACAGAGGAGGTATACAATTCTGTATCTATTAACACTCCCGCTGGAAGTGATTGAGAATCAACTTATGGTTCAAATCAAAAATATTCTGAAAATGAAGAAACTTTGGATGCCATCCTTAATCAACTAAGGATAATACAATCTGGTTATGAGATTGTGAAGGCTGAAAAAGAAGCTCTTCAATCAGAAGTTGAAAGATTAATGGCTGAATTAAGAGTTCTCAAAGGTAAGGAAAAAGAAGTTGGACAAAATCAACTTAAGTCTGCTTACCATTCAGTAGCTGTTGAATCTGCTGAACCATCTTGTTCCTCTACTGCATTCAAATCTGGAAAGCCTTATGGTGATAGAACAGGGTTTGGATTTGGAAATCAACAATCCAATAGGAGTAGATCCAGTAAGGTCACTAAACCTAGTACCAGAATTGGTCCTAAGTTTGTGCGTGCACAAGATCCAACTCCTAAAAGGGTTGCTGAGGCAGTGAAGGCTACTAAGAAGACTTCAAAGAGGCAAAATCAGAAGTCAAAGAAGTCAACAGCTCCTAATAAAAATAATAAATCTAAAAATAGGACTGATGTGCCTTCTAGACCTGCTGATAGCAGACCTGCTACCAATTCTGCTGGACCATAAAAGAATAAAAATCAGAAATATTTCAAGGATAAGAATCCTAAACCTAAAAATGTCAATTTAGGGATACTTATCTCAGGGGGAAAGGTAGATTATTCCCTACTGATGAGGATTGGAATATTCCTGCACCTACTACAAGAAACAAAGAAGTATAACCATCTTTGCTAGGGTAAAACCTAAGCAATGGAATCAAGAGAGGACTCAAAGGAGGACTTATATAAGACCTCAAAGGGGACCTCAATGAGACTCCATATTACAAATATTGTTCCAAACAGACATCAAACTAATGGTTATACTAATGCTTCTAACAAAAGAAATCACTTTAAACAGCATTATATTCCGAAAGGCCAGAAAGCGTATGTGAATCCTACACAACCAATTGTTAGACCTTATGGATGTGTAGAATACATGTATGAACCAAAGTATGACACCTTTCAGAGAAGACCTTATGGAAATTTGCCAAGGGTCGTGGTTGCCACTGACCACTATGCACCCAAACATTTTTGGGTACCTAAAATGCATTAAATTTGTTTTGTAGGGTGTCTGGTACTTTGACAGTGGATGTTCCAGACATATGACTAAGAATAAGAACTGTTTGTCAAATTTTGTGCCAAAGGATGGTCCAAGAGTGAATTTTGGAAACAAGAACACACCTGGATACACAAGAGGATATGGCACACTTGTGAGAAATGGATTAACAATCAGGAATGTTGCATATGTGGAAGGACATGACTACCTGCTGAGCACTGGACAATTTTGTGACATGGGTTACAAGATCACTTTTGACAAAAACACATATATTGTCATTAGTGAAAGAGGTGATCATGTTGTGTTGGCTGGAAGAAGACAACAAAAGTGGATTGGTCTACAATTGTTCCAGAAACATGCCTGATTGTGCATACCAAGTTAGAACTCAATTGGTTATGGCATAAGAAGTTGAATAATCTAAATTTTGATGATATCAATCAGTTGGTGAAGAAGAAACTGGTAATTGGATTACCTGAGATCACATTCAGAAAGGATGCAATATGTGATGCTTGTCAGCAAGGTAAACAGACAAAATCAAGCTTCAAGTCAAAAACTAAGCAATCAACAAAAAGAGGTTTGGAGCTGATGCACATGGATCTATTTGGACCTGTAACACCAACAAGTGTAACAGGAAAGAAGTACACCTTAGTGGTTGTGGATGATTATTCAAGATACACTTGGGTAGTATTCATGAACAAGAAAAGTGAAACACTTCAATAGATGCCTGAACTTTTGAAGAGATTGCAAAATGAGAAATTTTTGACAGTAGTGAAGATCAGATCAGATAAGGGTACTGAATTTCTCAACAAATTTATAAGAGAATATTGTGAACTGAATGGTGTACTACATCAACTTGCTACTGCTGGTACACCTCAGCAAAATGGGGTTGCTGAAAGAAGAAACAGGACATTAAAAGAAGCAGGAAGGACTATGATTTGTGAAGCATTATTGCCTAAAAGATATTGGGCTGAAGCAGTTAATACAACATGCTATACACAAAACAGAACCTCAGTGAACAAGAAGCTGCTAAAGACACCTTATGAAATTTGGAATGGAAGAAAACCTAACATATCCTATTTCCATCCATTTGGAAGCAAGTGTTTTATCTTGAATCATAAGGAGCAATTGAAGAAATTCCAACCAAAATCAGATGAAGGAATTTTCTTGGGATATTCTTCTGTCAGCAAGGCATTCAGGGTACTGAATAAAAGGACACTGAAACATGAAGAAACAATACATGTTGTGTTTGATGAACCTAAGTTCACTGGAATGGAAGATGAAGCCTCTAAACCTACTGAGAATCAACAAGTCACTGATCCAGGATGTGTTGAAGTTTTGGAAAGATTTAATGACTTAAAGATTTCTGATTCTTCCCCTGCTGGTAACACTATTGATGCAACAACTGAAGCAGTTCAAGGATCTGCTGAACCCCCTATTGAAGAAGCAATAGCAGACCCTACTGAAGATGATGTTCCTGAGAATCAATCTATCCAGAATCCACAATGGTTAAGGGATCACCCAGCTGAACAAGTCATTGGCGTGATATCTGACAAAGGTGTGAGGACTAGAAGACAATTAGAAGCAATGTTTACTTACTTTCTATCTCAAATGGAACCTAAATTTGTTGAAGAAGCAATTTCAGATCCAGACTGGATAATTGCTATGCAAGAAGAATTGAATGAATTTGAAAGAAATCAAGTTTGGACACTAGTGGAAAGGCCTAATAATGCAAACATAATTGGTACAAAATGGGTGTACAGAAACAAATTTGATGAATCTGGTACCATTTTGAGAAATAAGGCCAGACTAGTAGCAAAAGGATATTCTCAAGCAGAAGGAATAGATTTTGATGAAACATATGCCCCTGTTGCAAGATTGGAAGCTATAAGATTATTCTTGGCACATGCTGCATATAAAAACTTCAAAGTATATCAGATGGATGTCAAGAGTGCATTTTTGAATGACATTCTGGAAGAGGAGGTCTATGTTCAGCAACCTCCTGGATTTGAAGCTAAAAATCAAGAAGATAAAGTGCACAAACTCAATAAAGCACTTTATGGTTTGAAACAGGCCCTAAGAGCATGCTATGAGACTCTATCTCAATTCTTGGAAGACAATGGCTTTACCAAAGGTACTATTGACAAGACTTTTTTCCGAATCAATAAAGGAAATAGCACCCTACTGGTACAGATTTATGTGGATGACATAATATTTGGTTCTGTAAATGAATTGCTATGTGAAAAGTTGGAAAATCTGATGAAAAATAAATTCCAAATGATTATGATGGGAGAAATGAACTACTTTTTGGGATTGCAAGTCAAACAGGTGAAAGATGGAATCTTCATTCATCAAACCAAGTATACCAAGGAGCTACTGAAGAAATTTGGTATGGAAAATAGCACAAATGTATTGATGGAAATAAAATTTATGTTTTGATGATAATTCATCTTATTTGTTTAAAGTATTATCTTTATCCCATTGATGAAGTGCTGAAGCCAGCTGTTATAGTGAAAAGCTAAAAGATGTCTAGAACTGAATGTATAAGTTTTACTAGAGTCGATATTTGTATAGGTTACATCGGACAAGCATTTGTAATAGTTAGTGTGTCGTAAAAAGCGAAAACGGAAATCATTTAGAAAATCGAAATCATCAAGACAAGCAAATCGACTCGTAAATACACCTACATGGGCCCAAGAAGGAAAGTTCACGAGAGTTCTGAGACTCGGTTGACTTATCTAGAAAATCAAAGAACTGAGGGACAGAGACTAAGTTATTGAAGATTGAAGAACTGAGGGCTCAAACTCAGTTATGAAGATTACAAGTCGAGATCTAAAAGTTAGACTTCGAGCAAGATTGTGGTGACTGAATCGACTTTATAGATCTTGTATGAAGACATAAGAATCATAAGGACAATGCATTCTTAGATGATAATAAGTCATGGTGTACTCTGATTAAGTCAATGATAATCGATGAAAAGCGAGTATCTTGATTTTTGAAGAAGAGTAAAATCTCGATTAATGCTCCAAGTCATTTAGAAACCGACAAGTGAAAAACTCAAGATATAAAGCGATAAGGAAACTCGATTTTATATGTCACCATCCAACAAACCGAAAGTACAATCGAGCGTTGTAAAGGAAGCAATTTCATTGGATGAGTTCTCGACACGCAATGAACGGTCAGAAAATATAGCCGTTACAAAAGAGACGTTGATACAATCCGAATTTAAGCCAGATGAACGTTGGATCTCACACTATAAATAGAAGACTTTGCACCAAGGATAAATATATATAGGATACGCAAGAATCAACGAGCAATTTTGTGCATTAGTCTCTTTTATTCGAATTGCCATCATCCCTGAACTATAAAAAGATCATATCTAGTATTTCTTCAAGTGTTCAAGCTACAAAGAAATTATCAAGAATCCAACACTTTGAAGAACCACAAACAAGAATCAATTTATTGATTCTCATTAACTTTGATTCTACATCAAAGGTTTTAGATCGTGAAGCAAACCAGAAGGTTTCGCCAAGGACAGATTGTGACAAGCGATAGGGTAGACTGTGTTTGTGGTGGTAGGCTGGTGAAGAGGCAATCCTACCCTCTAAGGACCAGTGGTTCAAGCATTTGAAGGGCAGCAATTCTACCTGTTCTACAACCTGTTTAGATAGTGAAGCTAGGGATTAGCCAAGGACTATTGTTTAGGACTTTTTGTAACAGTTCACCTCAAGAAGTTCTAGTGGAATTTTCCTCCGCACCACAGGGGAAGAGAGGATTGACAGGATTACACCACCTAGAACCTCTATAACATCCGCCTTATTTACTTTACGCATTTCATTATTTATTCAGCATTTACTTACAGCATTTTGATACTTGATTGTTATACACCTCACGATTCTGGCCCGACATTCATCGAAATTCGATTCCACGACAGACGACTTTAAGTAAAAGAATAACAAGATCAAGAAAAAGGCTAAAACTATATCCGATGCCGGTAGACTCAGTTTCAGCTTAAGTCAGTATTGACTTAATCTCAGCTTTGTTAGCTTAACTCCACACAAGTTATAACTGAACTTTAAGTTGGTTAAAATCCAGTTTTAGGGACAAGTTTATTCACCCCCCCTAAACTTGTGTTAGCTTTTCCAAGGGACCAACAATTTGTATCGGAGCAGTGTTTCTTTAACAAGATATCATTAGCTCTATATCTCCTCTAGTTGTTCTTCTTTGAAAGCTCAGTTTTTAAATTAATCTACTATCAGTCTTCACTCACTCACAATGGATAACAATCAATATGCGAGACAAATGCTTATGTGCAACATGGACATATTTGACGAATGTAAACGTCGTATGCAGGCTTTTCTAGCAGCTACTCATGATGAAATGATGGATGTACTCACCGAATGACCAATCCAGATCACCTACATGAAAACTGAAGGTGAAAGACAAATTCATGTTCCAAAGCCCAAAGCCGAATGGACTAGTGATGATCGCAAGCGAAATAATCTCAACAATGTTGCGATGGACTTTATCCTCAGAACTCTTGACAACAACATGTACTTGAATGTGAAAGAATGCACAACTGCCAAGGAAATTTGGGACGAACTTCAGTTAGTTTGTGAAGGAACAGATTCAATCAAGGAAAATAAAATTTCTGTTGCAAAACAAAAGTTTGAGAATTTCAAGATGAAATCTGGAGAAACCATTGACCAAATGGAGACAAGATTCAGTGCTATCATGGATGAACTAGATCTACTTAAGATTGAATACTCAAAGAAAGTTATCAACACAAGAATCTTGAAGGCATTACCAATGTGCAGCAAAATGAAGGTCACTGCCTTGGAAGAATCAAGAAGACTTGATGTAGAGGATTCATTCAAGATCTTTTCAGATTTGAAAGCTTATGAATTCAGTGAAGATTTCACAAGCACAGCTGCGATAATCAAAGCTCGGAAGAACCAAAGATCACAAAGACTTGCAAAGAAAGATCAAATGACATTCAAGAAAACTCATTTAGCAATCTTCATGAATTGGATGAGATGGAAGAACAAATGGCTCTAATGATGAACAGAATTCGAAGAATGAAGAGTGGACACCCAGTCACTCAAATATTCATCAAAAGGACTCCTGAGAAAAGAAAAGACGATGAATATCTCAGTTTCAACTGCAAGAAGCCTGGACATTATAAAGCTGAATGTTCAGAACTGACCAAAAAGACTCCACCAAGAAGAGTTGGTAGAAGAGCACTCCTTGCTGGAGATGAATCAGATTTTGAAGCTGGTACTGAAAGACTATCAGATGACACAGCTTTAATGGCACACATGGAAGATCCGAATGAGGTATGTGAATCAAACTCTAAATACTCTTCAGCTCAGATTTCCATGATAAATGCATGTTCTTCGACTGCTGACTTCAATCCAAAAAATCTAGAATTAGAAGAGACGCTTGACGAATTGATGAATCAGCTAGTAACTATTCAAACCGGTTATGAATCAATTAAAGTTTCGAAAAGGAAAGTCTAATTCTTGAAGTTGAAAGATTGAAGTCCGAATCAAAATGTTGAAATCGACTAAAATCGATCTGAGAAAAGAATCGGCATCGCCTCATCTTGACGCGGCGCAAAGAATCGAATCGCTTGCTCAATCAAGTTCAATTCATCGGATTCAAATCGGAAAACCATATGGAGACAAAAGCGGTTTAGGATTTGATACACAACAATCTTCCAAGGATAGAACTAGCAAAGTCAGCCGGACCTAGTACCAAGATCGTATTAAGTTCGTGAAATGGTGAGCAACTTCCACAAACTGAGAAAATTGTTGAACCAGTAAAGCCAGTATCACACATGATAAATCAGTTTTCTAAGAAGACAACTGTATCTACCAATAAAGGTAAATCAAATGGTAGATCAGCTGTATCCAATGGAAGCCGAAACGGCAAATCAACTGCCAGATCCACAAAAAGCAATCAAGTTAGGAACCAGAAAAATTACAATCAAGGTAAATCCAAGAATGTCAATCATTCAAAGATTCACACATTCAGGAGGAAAGGAAGACTATATCCCACTGATGATGATTGGAATTTTACTGAATTTGTTAATAAAACGATAATGACAATCATTCCGGATCGAAAACTTATCACAAGTTTCACCCAAAACTCAAAGAGAGGACTAATCTTAGCTCAAAGATAAATCACAAGTACAAAGGTCACCTGCACTCGATGATGTAAGAATGATGCTTATCATTCAAGCTTTAATATATAACAAAAAGCATGATGGAAACAAATTTCAGTCAAAAGATCTGAGAGATCATATAAATAAGACACAGTCCAAACATAGATACTATGGGAGTGTGGCTTACATATATGAAAACAAGTGCAACAATATCCGAAGAATCCCAAAAGGATATATTCCCAGAGTTGTACTGACAACTGACCCCCATGGACCCAAACTGAATTGGGTACCTAAAAACTTTTAATTTTTATTGCAGGATATTTGGTACTTTGACAGTGGTTGCTCTAGACATATGACAAAGAGCAAGGATTGTCTCAATAATTTTATTGCAAAGGATGGACCAAAAGTCAATTTTGGAAGTAAAGATAAACCTGGTTACACCAGAGGTTATGGCACCTTATTCAGAAATGGACTTACGATCAAGAATGTATCTTATGTAGAAGGACTACACTACAATCTACTCAGCACCAGTCAATTTTGTGATATGGGATACAAAGTTACTTTTGACAAAGAATTCTGCGTTGTCATCAGTGAATCAGCTTATCAAGTTGTTCTAGCCAGAAGAAGAAAAGAAAATATGTATGTAGTAGATTGGACAACTGCCGTTGCTGAAACTTGTTTACTTGTGCATACCAAATCAGAGATCAGTTGGCTATGGCACAAGAAACTGAGTCATCTTAACTTTGATGACATTAACACACTTGTTAAGAAGCAGCTAGTCATTGGACTACCAGAGATCTCATACAAAAAGGACAGTTTGTGTGATGCATGTCAACAAGGAAAACAAACAAAAGAAAGTTTCAAGACCAAGTCTCAACATTCAACAACCAGACATCTAGAATTGATACACATGGATTTATTTGGACCTATTACACAATTAGTATCAGTGGAAAGAAGTATACATTGGTGGTAGTAGATGATTTTTCAAGATATACTTGGGTAATTTTTCTAACCAAGAAAAGTGAAACCAAGCAAAGGCTTACAGAATTACTTAAGAGACTTCAGAATCAGAAAGGAGTTTCAGTTGTGAAAATAAGATCAGATAAAGGAACTGAATTCTTCAACAGTGTGATTATTGAATATTGTGAAGAAAACGGTGTTTTACATCAACTTGCTGCCACTAGAACACCTCAACAGAATGGTGTAGCTGAAAGAAGAAACAGAACACTCAAAGAAGCAGGAAGGACTATGATCTGTGAAGCTAAACTACCGGAAAGATATTGGGCAGAAGCAGTTAACACAGCTTGTTACACTCAGAATAGAGCTCTCATGAATAAGAGACATGAGAAGACTCCTTATGAAATTTGGAATGGAAGAAAACCAAATGTTTCATACTTTTATGCTTTTGGAAGCAAATGTTTCATAGACAATAATGGAAAATATCACCTTCACGTTTTTCAGCCTAAAGCCGATGAAGGAATTTTTCTAGGATATTCAAGTGTAAGCAAAGCTTTTAGAGTATTAAATAAAAGGACACTCAAACATGAAGAATCAATACATGTAGTATTTGATGAACCAAACTTCCTGGTGAAACAACTGAAGACCGACAAGAACCGGTTTCTCGGTCTCGATTACTATCCACGCCAGAACTGATTTGATTGACATTGGAAGACTACAAATTTCAGAATGTTCAGATCAAGATCAGTCTTAGTTTCCAATTGCTCAAAAACTCGAACAACTTCATTCGATTCGATTGAACAAGTTCAAGAACCGCTTTTGAAGAATCAGTTGAACAAAATGCAAATCAGTTGATACAAACTCACACACATCAATGGATGAAAGATCACCCTGAAAACAAGTTATTGGTGATACTCAGGCTGGAGTTCGAACAAGACATCAACTAGATTCTATGATTGCATGCTTTCTATCTCAATCAGAACCTACAGAAATTGTAGAAGCCTTGAAAGATCCAGATTGGATATTAGCTATGCAAGAAGAGCTCAATGAATTCGAGAGAAATCAAGTATGGGAATTGGTAGATAGACCAGTTCATGTCAATATCATTGGAACCAAATGGGTTTTCAGAAACAAACTTGCTGAAGATGGGAATATCATCATAAACAAAGCTAGACTTGTAGCCAAAGGATACTCTCAAGCAGAAGGCATAGACTTTGATGAAACTTATGCACCAGTTGCAAGATTAGAAGCAATCAGATTATTTCTTGCCTTTGCAGCTTACAAGAAATTCAAAGTTTATCAGATGGATGTTAAAAGCGCGTTCCTGAATGGAATTCTTGAAGAAGAAGTATATGTTCAACAACCACCCGATTTGAAATCAAAGATCAAGCGAGATAAAGTTTTCGAGACTAAGGAAAGCTCTTTATGGACTTAAACAAGCACCAAGAGCTTGGTATGAAACACTATCTCGATTTACAGTGGATAATGGATTTATCAAAGGAACAATCGACAAAACATTATTCAGGATGAGGAATGGAGAATATACTCTACTTGTTCAAATTTATGTTGATGATATCATTTTTGGATCAGAAAATGAACAGTTATGTGAGAAATTTGCAAGTTTGATGAAGAGCAAATTTCAGATGAGTATGATGGGAGAATTAAATTATTTCCTAGGATTGCAAGTTAAACAATTAGATGATGGAATTTTTATTCGCCAAACAAAATATACAAGGGAACTTATCAAAAAGTTTGGTATGGAGAAATCTACTGGAATTTCTACACCAATGGGGACCAACATCAGGCTTGATGAAGACAAAGAAGGCAAAGATGTTGATGAAACACTTTACAGAAGGATGATTGGAAGCTTACTCTATCTTACATCAAGTAGGCCAGATATATCTTTCACTGTCGGTGTATGTGCAAGATTTCAGTCAAAACCAAAGGATAGTCATCTCACAGTTGTGAAAAGAACTTTGAAATATCTGAAAGACACAGATGGAGTTGGAATTTGGTATTCAAAAGAAGGAGAATTCAAGCTGATTTCTTATTGATTCGATTATCTTTGGATGCAAAGTGGATGAAAAAGCACATCAGGCACATGTCAGTTACTAGGAAATAGATTTGTGTCATGGTTTAGCAAGAAGCAAAACTCAATCTCAACTTCTACAGCTGAAGCTGAATATATCGCAGCTGGAAGTTGTTGTGCTCAAGTTTTATGGATTAGACAACAATTAAGAGACTATGAGATAGAAGAAGGAACAATTCCCATAATGTGTGATAACACCAGTGCAATCACAATTACTGACAATCCAGTTTTACACTCAAGGACAAAGCACATTGATGTATGTCACCACTTTATAAGAGATCATGCAGAGAAGAAGGATATAACAGTTCTTTATGTACCTATCAAGATCGGTTAGCGATATCTCTTTACAAAGCCATTGGACAAAGAAATATTTGCCAAATTAAGAACTGAGTTGGGAATAATCAAAGTCAGTTAAATCAGTTAAGCAAGAGATTCGTCAAGGGGATTAATCTTTTTTATGTTTGGTGCGCTCACTTAACAGACTAATCATTGACATCAACAATCTCAAACTGATTAACTGAAACTGAAAATTTGAGGGAACTGAATTATCTCTAAAACTGACCTCAGCATCAGTCTTCATTCCAGACAAATTTAGTCAAAGGTTGATATGGTAAAATCCTCAGCGGTTATGTCGCATTAAATTACCGCAGTTCTTTTTGTCAGAATTTCGCGTGTACACCCCACGATTGTCAGAACAGTACAAGCATCGGTTACCAAAACCATCATGGAATTTGAAAAGTTGTACTACTCAACCGCCAGAATATCCTACCTATTTATTCAACCTCCATTCACATTATCTTCATTCGAAATTCAAACTATTCATCTCTTTCCAGAAAGCAAAATAGACTCTTTGCAACCCTTTCTCTCAAAATCAAATTTTTGTGTTCACACTCAATATGGCCACTTCAGATAGTTCGAAAGAAAAACGATTGATCACAGAGTTGGATGAACTAACACTTGAAATGTATAAAGGTATGTGTCAAAACACTCTGTTAGCCAGCTGGGTACGTGATAAAATCAAGAAACTACCCGGATTGAGGAACATCTTAGAAGTTCAGTTCAAAGAAAAACGGGATGTGGAAGGCATTTTGCAATTTTGGCAAAATATGCAATTAGTAAGAGACTCCTTGATAACTACAGTACGTGGAGATCGCATTGTTCTCAATGAAAGAGTCATGAGGTCGCTCTTTGGCTTCGCACATACAACAGCAACTTCAACAGATTTAGCCACTCTACAATTGAAAAGAGAAGCTTTTCTTGAGATGCTTACCTTTTCTACATAACCAATCGAACCAAGTATTCATGTCGACAAAATCAAACCATAATTTGGAAACCTCAGCAGATGGCTCAGCAAACACGTCATTGGGAAATCCAAAGGGGTTAATATACTATCAGAAGAGAATATGTATCTCATGAATATAATCTGGGATGGAATAGAATTCAATTGGGCAGGCTATGTTGTAAATCAGTTCAAGAAACAACATTTAGCTGAATTAGACAGTGAGAAAAGAGCTCAAGCTGAAGGACAAGTAACTGATGGCAGATTCCGACTGAAGAAGACTCTTAGTGGAATCATTCAGTTTTACTTAGAAAGAATTAAGGAAGGGAAGCAAGCAAGGCAAAATGCAACTTCAAAGGAAATCGCAGAAACAACTTCCCAACCTGAAGCAAGTCAAAAAACTGTGTCTCAGCCGGAAGCTGTACACAAAGGGACCAAGCGAAAAGCTGAATCAGCAGAAGCAAGATCAGTTGTAAGATGTTTGTACCCAGAAATCTCAAGTGAAAAAGCACCAACTGAGGGGGAACAACAACATCAACTGACTACTGAAGGTACACAAGAAAATGTCACTACTGACCATACTTCTCGATTCTGAAGAAGAATCGGTTCGAAGAATCAAAGACTAGTCTTGGTCGTGACAAAATCATCAAGCTGATAAAAATGAAACTTCAACCAGAAGATGTTCGAGATATCAGTTTACAGAATGAAGAGAAATTACTCTTGGAGAAATTGGAAGTTAGAGACCTTTACTCTCTGTTTCCTATTTCAGAATTTCTTGACAACTGTTTCAAAAGATTTACTGAACTAGCAAAAAGAAGAGGATCAGACACATCATCTAAAGACAGCTCAAAGAAAAAGGATGATGATGACCATGATAAGTCAAGAAAAGATGCTGATGAGACTACAGTTTTGCAAATAGAAACTCAACCTCAACCTCTAGCAACGCAAACTATACCACAGCAAGAAAAATTGCCAGTTGGAGATCAGGCAACTGACAATCAGCAAGCAGCTGATGGAATTGTTAATCGGCAACTAATAATTTCTGATGATAATACTCAGGTTAAGGATCAAATAGAAGCTACATATGATCCTTCTGACATCCTCACAAAGGATGAATTGGTAAAAGTTCATGAAAACTTGAAAATTGTACTCAGTCAGAGAGATACACAAAATAGCCTTTTATCAAACATCTCTGGATACCTTGATTATAGAACTAGAACTGATGTTTCAGTTCATGCAAGATTAGAGATGATCCACAAATCAAGCTCAAGTTCTGCTTCAGAAATTGTGTTACTCAAACAACAACTCGAAGACTCAACCGCAGTAGATAGGGAAACTCAAGCTCAGGCTCATTGGCATATGAATCAGCATATCTACGGGTTAGAAACTTAGCTTAAAGAAGTACTTGCTTCTCAGCGACAAATCTTAGTAGATCAAAAAGCAAACCATGCCCTGGTAGATCAGTTATATGACACCAAAAAGGGGGAAGCTGAAGAAGAAAAGCTGAAGTTACTTGGAGAAATGAAGCGACTTGAAGAAGAGTTACAAAGATACAGATCAGATCCTAAATTTTTGAAGAAATAGTTAACTGATGATCAACTTATTGAAAAATTTAGTCAACTTGGAGATAGAAGAGTTACTCTTACAAAGGATCTGCGGATGCAGTTTATCAAAGATTACAATCCTATCAAAGGCAAATACAGGGACAAGACAACTGAAGAATTCCTGAACTACTTTTTATCTGATTTATTCTCAAAGCAGAAAATGGCACAATATAAGAAGAATCAGAGGATTGATGATACACTAAAGATTAAAGACAAGACTGAACAGACGAAAGCAGATCTAGTAGAATTTGAAAATTACTACTTGAAAGAATCAGACTTACCCAAGCTAATTCAATGGAAAAGATGGAAAGAAGGTAGTCAAGTTGACTACAACAAGACTTTCTCAAAGGAAGACTCCAAGCTATAAGAAGATTTTCGATTGTATGACAAAGCAAGGAAATATGACTCAGTCATGCAAAAAGCTAAGAAGAAGCTTAGCCTTTAATCACAGTTATTTGAACAAAATTGTACTTATCCAGTTTTTGCTCATTCTAATGAAAACCAGTTTTCCAGTTTTACATTGTTTTACACTGTTTTGATCTTTAAGCTTTTCTTTTAGGGAGAGATTTGGCATCATCAAAAAGGGGGAAATTTTTGGAAATAAAATTTATGTTTTGATGATAATTCATCTTATTTGTTTAAAGTATTATCTTAATCCCATTGATGAAGTGCTGAAGTATAAGTTTTACTAGAGTCTGATATTTGTATAGGTTACATAAGACAAGCACTGTAATAGTTAGTGTGTCGTAAAACTGAAAACGTGAAATCATTTAGAAAACACGAAAATCATCAAGACAAGCAAACTGACTCAGAATACACCTACATGGAACTGAAGAAGGTAAGTTCACTGAGAATTACAGACTCGGTTGACTTATCTAGAAAATCAAAGAACTGAGGGACACAAACTCAGTTATTGAAGATTGAAGAACTGAGGGCTCAAACTCAGTTATGAAGATTACAAGTCGAGACTGTAAATTTAGACTTCAGGCAAGATTGTGGTGACCTAAACTGACTTTATAGATCTTGTATGAAGACCTAAGAATCATAAGGACAATGAATTCTTAGATGATAACAAGTCATGGTGTACTCTGATTAAGTCAATGATAATCAGATGAAAACTGGAGTACTGATATTTGAAAAAGAGTAAAATCTCAGTTAATGCTCCAAGTCAGTTAGGAAACTGACAAGTGAAAAACTTAGTATAAAACTGATAAGGAAACTCAGTTTTATATGTCAGCCATCCAAAAAACTAAAAGTACAGTCGAACGTTGTAAATGAAGCAATTTCATTGGATGAGTTACTGACACAGCAGAACGGTCAGAAAATATAGCCGTTAAAAAAGAGACGTTGATACAATCCGAATTTAAGCCAGATGAACGTTGGATCTCACACTATAAATAGAAGACTTTGCACCAAGGATAAATATATATAGGATATACAAGAATCAATGAGCAATTTTGTGCATTAGTCTCTTTTATTCGAATTGCTATCATCCCTGAACTATAAAAAGATCATATCTAGTATTTCTTCAAGTGTTCAAGCTACAAAGAAATTATCAAGAATCCAGCACTTTGAAGAACCACAAACAAGAATCAATTTATTGATTCTCTGCCAAAATTTGATTCTAAATCAAAGGTTTTAGACTGTGAAGCAAACCAGGAAGGTTTCGCCAAGGACAGTTGTGACAAGCAGTCGGGTAGACTGTGTTTGTGGTGGTAGCTGGTGAAGAGGCAATCCTACCCTCTAAGGACCAGTGGTTCAAGCATTTGAAGAGCAACAATTATACCTGTTCTACAACTGTTTAGATAGTGAAGCTAGGGATTAGCCAAGGACTATTGTTTAGGACTTTTAGTTCACCTCAAGAAGTTCTAGTGGAATTTTCCTCCGCACCACAGGGGAAGTGAGGATTGACAGGATTACACCACCTGGAACCTCTATAACATCCGCCTTATTTACTTTACGCATTTATTTATTTATTCAGCATTTACTTACAGCATTTTGATACTTGATTGTTATACACCACACAGTTCACAACTGACATTCATCAGAATTCAGTTCACAGCACTCAGATTTCGTAAAAGAATAACAAGATCAAGAAAAAGGCTAAAACTATATCCGCTTCCCGTAGACTCAGTTTCAGCTTAAGTCAGTATTGACTTATTCTCAGCTTTGTCAGCTTAACTCCACACAAGTTATAACTGAACTTTAAGTTGTTTAAAATCAAGTTTTAGGGACAAGTTTATTCACCCCCCCTAAACTTGTGTTAGCCTTTCCAAGGGACCAACAAGTATCAACTCCTATGAGTACAAATATAAGATTGGGTGAAGACAAAGATGGCAAAGATGTTGGTCAGAGCTTATATAGAAGGATGATAGGCAGTCTGATGTACATTACTACCTGCAGACCTGATATATCCTTTGTTGTAGGTGTTTGTGCAAGATTTCAATCAAAACCTAAAGAAAATCATTTAGCTGCAGTCAAAAGGATTCTCAAGTATCTAAAGGAGACTTTAGGAGTTGGGATATGGTATTCAAAAGATGGAAGCTTCAAAGTTATATCCTACTCAGATTCTGATTATGCGGGATGCAAGATTGATAAAAAAAAAAGCACCACAGGAACCCGTCAGTTAATGGGAAATAGACTGGTTTCCTGGTTTAGCAAGAAACATAATTCTATATCAACGCCTATTGCTGAAGCTGAATATATTGTTGATGGAAGCTGATGTGCACAAATAATGTGGTTAAGACAACAATTAAGGGGTTATGGAATTGAAGAAAGAGAAATTCCTATAATGTGTGACAACACAAGTGCAGTTGCAATCCCAGAAAATCCTGTTTTGCACTCAAGAACCAAGCACATTGATGTGAGACATCACTTTATAAGAGATCATGTTGAAAAGAAAGATGTGGTGGTTCTGCATATCCCTACTGAAGATCATCTTGCTGATATTTTCACTAAACCACTAGATTGTGAAAGATTTTCTAAACTAAGGACTGAACATGGAATCATAAAAGTTGGTGATATATTTTGATCGAAGAATGTCTTTGAATTCACCAAGGGGATTAGTCTTTGCTATGTTGGGTGAGCTCACTTAGCAGATTAGTCATTGGTATCAACAATTCCATGTACTTATGTTTGGACAATTGAGCAAATGAAGTTGCCAAGGGGATTGGTCTTTGTCCTGTTGGGTGAGCTCACTCGACAGATCAGTCATTGGTATTAAACTTCATCTTGTATTATCAGTTGGACAAAACAAGAAGAATGGAAGATCAGCAGGGTTACTCTATCAGCAGACTGCAGATGCATATTTTTCACCAGGTTGCTGAGCCAAGTCTACTGATGACAAGTCTGTTGAAGGAAACGTTACACAGTCAAACTTACAAAAGTCAAAAAGCAAATGGAAGGATATTTATTCTATCTTTGTAACCTTAAGATCTGACGGTTACAAAACGTTATGGAAAAGTAATGGGCCACATGTCAAGACAGCGTTCACTCAGATTTAATCGTGGTTAATACCACAATACGTGCTCTAACAGTTACAACTACCCCTGTCTATATATACAGACATATACACAGAGTTCACACACACAACTCTCAATATGCGATTTCTCTGAAGTTACTTTGTGTGAACACAGATTTGAACACTTTCTTCTTCATCTTTCTCAAATTTATCATGGCAAAAAAAGATGATGTTCATATTGGCTCCAGTCAAAGTGTAAGAGGCTATGTGACTAACTATCAATCTACTGAACTAGCCATTAACATAGGACGAAGAATCATACGGTTTGCTGGTTTGGAAAACATTATCAACAGAAGGCTGGAAAGAATATCAGATGTTAATGTGTTAGAGTTCTAGAAGAACATTGTTATACATGAAGGTAGAGAGGCCTTCACTACAACAGTTAATGGAAGAGAAATTGAAATTTCCTCAGACCTACTTAGAGAATTATTCCATTTTGGACCTGGAAATAATGCCCCAACCAATTCAGAAGCAATGAATCAGCCAAGGATGAAGTTTGTGGATGCATAAAGACAAATGAGAAGATATCTTCATCTCTAGGCATTAATGTGAAGCACATTGGTTATGAGTAAAACCTGCTGAGCAAATTGGTCGCCAAAACTATTTTGGGATTCATTGGGAGTCTAGTTACACTGTCTGGACCTAAGATAGATATGCTGATCATCATCTGCAGAAGCATGAAATTTGATTGCGTTGGATTCTTCATACACTACATGAAGAAGGTGTTTACTTAAGACAGAGATGGTGTGAGGAAGTCCAAAGTCAAGACCCTAGGTCTACTGATTCAGACCCTGTTGAATCATTTTCAGATACCTGATATTTCATCTGAAAAGATTAACAAATCAAGGTATAAGCCGGAAGTTGCTACACCTATTCCTGGCTTAGATGATGATGAAGATATGGATGATGAAGCCACATAAAGTGATGATGACGGAGGAGATGATAATGTTGGTGGTGAGCAGGTCAAGCAAACTGTTAAAGAAGTTACCAAGTCTGCTGCACCTAAGAAGGTTACTGAGAAGAGAAAGGCTGCTGATACAAGAAAGATAACGGAAATGTTAAAGCCTAGGAAGACAAGGAAGCAAACAACAGAGATTGCTGAGTCTACTGAGGGTCCAGCTGAAATTGAGGTTACTGACCCTGCTGCAGTTGCAAAGAAGAAGTCTGTTGCTGGAGTTTTGAAGGAGCAACAGAAAGAATTCAGTAGGAAGAGGAAAGCTACTGAGACTGAATCAAAGGAACATTCCAAAAGAATGAAAGAAATTACCAAGAAAAAGAAACATGGGAAAGGAAAACAGTTGAGGATTTTGGAGACCCAAAGGGAAGAAGAAGAAGAGGCTATTGAGGTTGAGCCCTTAACAATTATCAAGCCTACTGAGAAAGAACAGGTTGTTGTTGAGCAACCTACTGGAGAATCACAGCAGGCTGCTGAACCTGAGCCTGCTGAAGAAGTAGAATACTCCCCTACAAGCTGCTGAGCCTACTGAAGCTGCACAAGTTGTTGTTGAGCAACTTGGTGAAGAGCCACAGTAGACTACTGAGTCTGCACCTGATGTGGAAATTGAAAGTTTGGTACAAGACACTGCAAGTTCTGCAAGAAGTCAGGGGGAAGAGCAATCTGTTGCTAACCCTGTTGATGATCATGTAATTCAGGGGGAACAAAGTGTGGAACAGATGGAGGTAGTAGGCACTAATATACAACCTGAGCAACCTACTGACCTAGAGACATCTGTTGAAGAAACTTTGACTCTGCTTTTTGAGACCTTTTGAGGTCAGCAGAGTGGACAGACAGCTCCTAGAAATCCAACCATGCCCTTTGAAAGACAAGAGAAAAAGAAGAAAGAAGGGTATGTTGATCCAAAGCTCCAGCTGGTAGCTGATTAATTACAGTGGAAGTTAGGTTTTTATAAATGACAAAATCCAGCTGCAGAACCAATGATAGATTTTGAGGAGTGGGCTTTTGAGAAATTAGGAGTGGAGAATCAGCTGGATTTGGTTGATACCTCTCTGTTGGAAGCAAGACTGATGGATCTTATTGATGAACAAAAGCAGGAAGAGGGTATCAAATTCAGAGATCCAAGAGATGAATCAGACAGTGATGACTCCTCATCATCTGATTCTGGTGATGATCATCCCTCTGGTCCAGGAGGAGTCAGTGGGACTGCAATGATTATTGTACCAAGTGTATAGCAGTCTACTGGTGCTGGAAAGTCTACTGAGAGGCAAGAAAATGAACAGATGGATTAGGATATGGAGGATCTCACCATAGATGGTCTGGAGGCCTTAATAAATGATGGAATAAATCTTGGAGGCAACAGACTGGTTGGTGCATTAGAAACTTCATTTGTTGTGGAAGCTGCTGAGCAATCTGATGATCAACAGAATGAAGATTATGATGATAACAGGGTTACTGACCATAGTGAGCCTGATGTTAATTCTGAGGATCAGACATTGATCGGGGTCAATCAGGTTATAATATACTTGACCACCATAAACCAATACTAGCAAGAGGACTAGGCCCATCGTAGTATAGCTATAGTGAATCAAGGTCGATCCCACAAAGAACCAATTGTGGATCATCTTATATACAAACAATTAATTAAACATGTCAAGGACATAGAGGCGGTCTACGACCAACATAAGACAAGAAAGGTAAAGACACGACTCGACACAACGTAATTAACCTCCCCAATTATAGTCTTTATCGCTTGGACCTAGATAATTTATATAATAAACCAACTTATTAATCTGTCAATCCATTTGTATCTATCTTAGATTGGATACGGGAGTCATCCTCTTTAACTTGACTTAGCACCGTAAGTCACTAAATCACCGTGATATTGTTACGTGACTTCGCTTTTAGTGCCTCCATCTCATATAACTCACACGCTACGACTCTAAGGATGCCGATATTGACCGTACACCTCGCTTCAGGCAACATTCCTATGGTTAGGCGTATTTCCTAAATGATCACTCAAGCTCTCGTCCAACTAGCAATTACCAAGTTATAGTCTCATGCTAATCTACGACGTGCGTATAATCAGTGCATGCAATTCCCAAATATAAACCTACCTAGATAACGCCGAACGTCCGTGAAGAGCAATTCATAAGCCTACCTAAGAGTTTTATATTGGTATTTCCTTTTACACGCTTTAATTAAACTAAGCGAGTAACGTAGCCATAGCCATACCTACCTCGAGATAATAAATTCAATTAAGTTAACCTAACCGAGAAAGACATGGCTATCTAACGGATGAACAGGGGCTCGGTCGACCGAATGGTCTTTTTCCCCAGATTACATCCTGAAACGTATCTCTCAAATTTCATCATACACAACGGATTAAACATTAATTCGTAAAGCATTCATATAAACTCACTCGAGATACACATTAATTGAACAATGCGATTCATGAATAAATACTAAGTGTACGACGAGGTTATGGGATCCCCATAGACAAGGAGTCGCCACATCCCTAACGTCATAGCCTAGATCTACATCATCTAGCTATGATTAATTAACTCAAACGATAAAGCATAATTGGGGAATTAATTACTTCAAATAAAAGAAACAGAAAATAAGATCTTACATATTTGCAGCCCTTAAATTGCTGGAAACCCTCAAATTATTCTACATTGTATCAAAGTGATATTATGAATTGTAAGATTGAAGAAAGAATGAATGGATGAAGGAATATGTTGGTGTGTTTTACAATTTCTCGTAGCTGCTGCTTATATAGGGGTTTCTGCCGACTTATGAAGGATCTAGAAGGTAAATACGAAAAAATCCGAAAAGTGACCGAGCCGACATACTCGGTCGACCGAATGGATAGGCTCGGTCGACCGAGCCCTTTTTACACGTGTTAAACGCGTCTCTTTGTCTAACTTGTTCCCCACTGCACGCTTGCATGTTGATCTGATTAATCTTTCATTTAATGCTCAGATTTTCTTCCTCTATTATCTTGAGACCATTGATTGAATGACATTAATCCTCTCGATTTGTCGTGATCTACAAAATCAGCATTTATCGCACAATAAATCGGCTTTTAATAATGAAAACGGCTAAATACCAAATATCATATTAATAATCACTTAACATTAAATAATAAATATAAACATGTGATTTAATATGAAATATATATTATTAATCTCGATTTAAGGTCAACGTTGATGACTTTTACGGGTATAATTTGACCGTCATCAGACATCACCTGAACAAAGGTTGGAACCGGTGGTACAGGTTCCTGAGGTACAAACTGCACCTGAACAAAGGTTGGAACAGGAGGCACAGGTTGCTGAGGATCAGACAGCACCTGAACAAAGGTTGGAATAGGAGGTACAGGTTGCTGAGGTACAAACAGCACCTGGACATAGGTTTGAACTATTTATGGGTTTGGAGGAAACCCCTGCTGTTGTTGGTGAACAGGCTGCTGTAGTAGAGCCTTCTGGAGGAATGGTCACTGAGGGTAAGGATAGTCAGTAGACTGTTGTTATTGTTGAAGATGAACAGCTGCTGGACTATGACTACATTGATTAAGAGTTTCAAATGCCTGAGGAAGAACCAATTGATGATGAACCTCAACAGGCATTTGTACCAGTTTTTGAAGAACCTGCCCTTGATCCTATTTTGGAAGAATTCCAAGGACCTAACCCTGCTGGAGGGGATATGAGCTATGCCTTGGTTATCGCAGACAAAGGCAACAAGATAATGTAGAAGAGCCTCACGATGGAGTCACTGGAGGAATGGTGGTGAAGTACCAAAGACATGTTCTCGAAGAGTTGAGGTCGCCAGAATGACATAACAGAGTTAAGGACTAAACTTGACAGACAGGAGCATAGATTTGAAGAATCAAGAACCTTGTGGAAAATCACGTAAGATCTAATGAGACAAGCATTACTTCAAACTTCACATCCACACAAGATGCTATTGCAGCAGATCTAGTGCAAGATGTGAGGGAATCAAACAAGGAAATACACTTAAAAGAGGTTTTGAAAGATCAGCTTTGCCTCTATTCAATGTAAATTGGATAATCTTGTTTGAAGTACAGACTGGCCAACTCTTTCTTTGCACCTCAACTCTCTTTGGATTGGATCCTAAGTTCACTGAGAGGATCAATCTACTGGAACAAACTATGCAACAAAAGATTAATGCAATTGATAATAGAACTGAAATCATATAGGGACAACTGAGTAATCTAGTAATCACACAGGAGAGTGTGCATGGCCTGCTGTCCCGTTTTGTTGATGATGTCAATAAGGGGGACGAGAGTCAGACAGCTATAGCAAAAGAGGCTGCTAGGATCTTTGCTAAGTAAAGATGGGAAGATGACACTAATGCAATCATATAACCTGCACCTGGAAGACTTCCACTCACTGATGATCTGCTCAAAGAATATAAGAAATTTTACAACAGCAAGAGGAGACCTTATCATGACAAGGGCTTTCATGAAGGGTTGAACTCCTTTCTGGGACTCAAGTTTTGGGAAACTAGAGTCAAAGCGTTAAGAGCTGCACATAGAGGTGGAAGAGGTGGTAGAGGTGGAAGGAGTTTACCTAGCACCAATGCAAAGGAATCACTGAATGAATTTAAGGAAGTTTACATGCGTTTTTAAGGATGTTTACTATACGCACCAGATGTTTCACATATCTTGTTAATTTCATTTTTAACAAGATTTGTGGCAAGTCCAAAACTGAAATTAGTAGTTCCAGTTTTTAAATTAGTCTCCCTGAATTGTTGGAGTGTTGTTGCTCCTACAATAGGAATTTTTGAAAGGAATTCGTTATTGAGACCTTCATATTCTCTAGGAGGTTGATCGTAGAGGTTTCTTTCATATTCTAGTATGAAAGCATCTATTTGATGGATATCACATATCTTCATATTCCTCAGCCCAAATTTTAACATGGGGGTTTTGTCGTGGATAATGCGGAAATGATAAAGGGTGTACCTTTTGTTTTTTAAATTCTATAATGAAAATGGAACCATCACATGTATAGCTTCTTCCAAGCGTATGATGATTGCTTTTGAATCGTCTAAATTCTATCTGAACAATTCCTCTTTCATCATATCCCCGGGATATCCTCTGTTCCCGCACCAATAGCAACGCTGATAGACACTTTCCCTATGGCCTTCCGCCGAGCGGTACTCTTCCGATGACGCATAAGCTACTCCAGGTTCTCAAAACAAATTTCTCATGGGATATGTAGAAATTCAGCAACCTTTCATATTTTGTAATTTACAGCTTTCACCTAAAAATGATGACAGAGTAGTCCTCTCCTATAATGGAGATGACAACACCATCATATATATGTATTAGTTACCATGAGTTTATGTAAATATGTTTGATTTGAATAAAATTTGTCTTTACAAATCCAATTTCTACATATCCCTTGAGTCATTTGTTCTGAGAACCTGGAGTAGCTTATGCGTCATCGGAAGAGTACCGCTCGGCGGAAGGCCATAGGGAAAGTGTCCATCGGCGTTGCTATTGGTGCGGGAAAAGAGGATATCCAGGGGATATGATGAAAGAGGAATTGTTCAGATAGAATTTAGACGATTCAAAAGCAATTATCATACGCTTGGAAGAAGCTATACATGTGACGGTTCCATCGTCATTATAGAATTTAAAAAACCAAAGGTACACCCTTTATCATTTCTGCATTATCCGCGACAAAACCCCCATGTTAAAATTTGGTAAACAAATTCAAGAATTATTAGACTTAAGAATCATTAAGCCTAGTAAATCTCCTCACATGTCTCCAGCATTCCTTGTGGAAAAAGAAGCTGAAAAAAGAAGAGGAAATGTAGAGGGCTATAGATCATAGTGTTGGTCCCTTGGAAAGTCTAACACAAGTTTAGAGGGGGGGGGGGTGAATAAACTTGTCACCAAAAACTTATCCTGAAATGAAAAGCCCAGAACTGAAGTTTCTCCGAAACTCAAACTGATCTCCATTTCAGTTTTGTTCCTATCCCTTAACTTGTGCGGAGTTCAGTTAGCTCAACTGAGTATAAGTCAATGCTGACTTATATTCAATCTTGTTAACTGGCAGCGGATAAATATTAGCCTTTAACAACTAGTTAACTTAGTTTCAGTATGAAAAATAAGTGAATGCATAAAGTAAATAGACAAGTGTTATAGAGGTTCCAGGTGGTGTAATCATGTACGTCCTCTCTTCCCCTGTGATGCGGAGGAAAATTCCACTAGAACTTCTTTGAGATGGCCTGGTTACAAAAAGTTCTAAACTGATAGTCCTTGACTAATCCCTAGCTTCACTATCTAAACACTTGTAGAACAGTAGGATTGCCGCTCTTCAACTGCTTGAACCACTCGGTCCTTGGAGGGTAGAATTGCCTCATCACCACTATCATCACAAACACAGTCTTCCTGACTGCACTCAACTGTCCTTCACACCATCTTGGTGTTTCACAGTCTAAACCTTTGATAAAATCAAAGTTGAGACTTTAAATCAATAACTATGATTCAACTGTGATTTGAGCTTTTCTTCTGGATGATTAATTTAAGCACGGCTCTGTATTTCTTCAAATGAAAGATCTTGAATCTGCTTGAATATTCTTGAACACTTTGAAGAAATTTCTTGATCTTGCAATTAAACACTTAGCAGGTATTCCTTTGAATTCGGCTTTCCCCCTCAATTTGATCTTTCTTGACTAGATAGATTCTTTTTAATTTTCTTGCTTTGTTATCACATACCTGCACTTTTTATGATGTCGTAGAAGTAATATATTTATAGGGGTTCATTCAACGTTCAACCTACTTGAATCTTGCCACGGCTATATTTTATGACCGTTCTGATTTGTCAGTAGTTCATCCAACAAAATTGCTTCCTTTACAACGCTCGATTTATTTGATCGCTTTGATGGATGACGGATATATAAAATCGAGTTTCCTTATCGCTTTTATCATCGAGTTTTTCACTTATCGCTTTCTAATCGACTTGGAGCATTAATCGACATTTTACTCTTCTTCAAATATCGCATCGGTTTTCATCGGATTATTATTGACTTAATCGTAGTACACCATGACTCATTATTATCTAAGAATTCATTGTCCTTATGATTCTTAGGTCTTCATACAAGATCCATAAAGTCGCTTCAGTCATCACAATCTTGCACAAGTCTAACTTTAAAGTCTCGACTTGTAATCTTCATAACCGAGTTTGAGCCTCGCTTCTTCAATCTTCAATAATCGAGTCTGTGTCCTCGCCTTCTTCGATCTTCTAGATAAGCCAACCGAGTCTGTGTCCTCGGTTCTTGATCTTCTAGATAAGCCAACCGAGTCTGTGTCCCTCAACGAACTTATCTTCTTCAGTCTTCTGTTGGTGTGCTCTATGTTCAGTTTCTTGTAGAATCTCAGTTAGATTAAATCTCCGTTTCTTCATTTCACAGTTCCAGCCTAGAACTATTACAGTGCTTGCCTGATTTAACTTATACAAATATCAGACTCTAATAAATCCTATACATTGATATCTAGACATCTTTTTGCATTGCAGTATAACAGCTAGTTATGACACTTCATCAATGGGGTTAAGAACAATTAACAAATAAGTGATGAATCATCATTAAAACATAAATTTTATTTCCAAAAGTTTCCCCTTTTTTGATGATGTCAATATCTTCCTTAAAAGCAATGCAAAAAGATAAAGGACAAAATACAGTAAATAACACTATGAACTGAGAAACTGAGAATTTATTTGATAACAGAGTTACAATCTTTGGGGTAAGTAATAAAATACAACATGATAAAAGAACTAGAAGATAGTTTCTTTTTACTTGGCGATTGAGAAGGTTGATTATCATAGTTTTCATAATGATTCTCATTGCATCATTTGTGGCTGAATGTTCAATTCCATGAATTCTTGACCAAATGTTCCATGATTCAGATAAATTGTTTTTCTTGAAAAAATTGCTTTTGAATAGAACTGCAAATGTAAAGATTGATGTCTTTAGTCTTTCGTTGGTGGCTGTTCTTAGTTGATTTTGAACAAATTCAAGTTTAGCCTTTTCAACTTTAGCTGAAGATCTATCTAAGGTGCCATCTGCTTCCCATTTCTTCAGTTTATTCCAATAGTACATGAGTGTCTTCTGCATGTGTAGAAATGTTTCAAGAGATTCTTCTTTTGATACTCCTTCTCTCTCTGGTAAGTTCTTGAATAGTTTGTAGAGACGAGAATCCAGACCAACTCTTTTGTCAGTCGGTTCTGAGTATTTAACAATCCCTCATCTCATCATCAGTGAAATCTCATCTTGCTTTCTTGATTCACTCAACTTATCATCAACATTTGTGAGGACTTGTGGCATTTCAAATTGCATGGACTTTTAAGATATCCAAACTTTCCCCCTTATTGACATCATCTTTATGAATCAGCTTTTGATGTAAGCATTCAATGTTTGTTGAGTTGATGCCAATATGGTTTGAGCCACAACGGAGTCCTTTATGCCCTGTTCCATTAAAAACATTCTACCTACTAGATTATTAAGAATACCTTCCCATCTGTCATGAGTTTCATTTTTCCTTGTGACATGCTCTGTGGTTGTTTTCCAAGCTCAAGCAGAGTGGTTTGACAGATTGTCATTCAAAGTGTCCATCTTCTTTTCAAGTTTGGTTCGTTCATCTTGATCGGCTTCTAAGGATTTTAAAACTTTTCCGAATAAGCTTTGGTCATCCTTTTGAATTCTGAGTATCTCATTGTGATAATACTTAATGAGATCAACTTGAGTATGAACATCTTGTGAATTTCTTGCTTGTTGATCTTTTCCTTTGTTTGTCTCAAATTTCAGTTGGTTTAGCTTGCTTTAGAGGTGAGAGAACAACTTGCTTCAGTTTTTCTTTAAATTCAGCTGATTGCCTTTTCTCTTCAGATTGTTTCTCAGCTCCTTCCAATCTTGATGAATCAATAACTTTCATAGGTGACAGATGTACTTCAAGTTTGTCATCTGATTCTTCTCCAGGCATGTTTGCCAATGTTCTTGCTATTTCAAGTGTGGATTTATCAGTGGGAGATTGGTAACCTCCTTCTGCTTCTTTGTCCAGCTGTATTTTAGATACACTTTTAGAGCTTGAACTTCCACTGCTTTCTCCAGAACTACTAGAATCATCTTCAGATTTGATTCATTGCGCTTTCTTTTCTTGTATAGAGGCAAGAATCCTTTTTGTAGATCAGATCTTCCTCAAAATCATCATTATCAACGTTCTTCTTAGAACTTCCACTGGCTATGGCTTCCCTCCAATAGCTATTTCTGATCAGCGCATATCATTGGTTTAGGAATTCGTCGGTATTGATTATCTCCGTTAAACTAGTAATGTTGTAGATATCGAATACCCATTTCTCAATAAGCTCCATTTCTGCACGCTGACTTCTTTGATTATCAATAGAACTGAACTTCCAAGTTCTATATCTTTGCAATCGCTCATAATCAGCTTTCATAAGTTCTGTATGACCAGATAAGGATTTTAATGGTGTGAGGGTGTCCTCTGCTTCTCTTGTGATCTCATGATCTTCTTCTTGAATAGAAACTTCAATTTGCATGGGATCAGTTCTTGCTGTATCATCAGTTTTCATAAGATCGGTTCTACTGGTTTCTCCTCAAGATGAATCGGGACGATGATGTTTCTTTTTCAATGACCAAATCGAGATTGTCTCGCTCGCTTGCAAAACTTTTCACTTGCAACTTCTTCAAATGACTAGTTTTTCACTAAGCACAGTTCCAATTCAACAACCGGAACTTCCATCGTTGTGTGTTCAATGGTTTCAACTTCATGAACTTGCTCATCCAACTGAATGATCTTGGTTGATTCTCGCTTTACCTTGACCTCCTTTTCCTCGCTTTGAGGAGCTGAAAATTCTTTAGCAGTTTCCTCATGTTCTGATCTGGGGACAGATTCTTGAGGAGTAGACTTGGATTTTGAAAGCAACATAAGCATGTTCAATGTTGTTTCATCAATCAGTCTTTCATCACCATCGGATTCTTCATCATCAGGATCAGTTCTCAGGGTCTGTTCCCCCTGAGTTACATTTTCTTTCTGCAAATCAGTTTCAACAGTCTGTTCTCTGTTGACAACTTCAGTTTCTTCTACCATTTCCATTTCCTGTGAATGCATAGCTGGTTCTTGAATTGGTAAAACTTCAGTTACCGAAACTGGAATAGATTCGGTAAGATTAACTTCAGTTTGCACTTCGTGTCGATCCGTCGAAACTCCGTGTCTTGCTTCTTGAGTTGATTTCTTAGTCACTTGATCTCATTAAGCCTTTTCTCGATTCTTCCAATCGCTTTCTTCTTTCCTTTAAATCTTCAATTTGTGCCAACACTTCATCTCCAGTTGCAGGTTTCTTTGATTTCCTGCTTTTCTTCTTCTTGGGTTCAGTCTCAGATTTCTCAGCTTTCCTTTTTCCAGCTTTTTCTTCCTTAACGACAATTTTCCCATCAGCAACTGGTGTTTCTTTCCTCTTAGCAACTCCAAAGTGGCCGAGTATCCTCTAGACTACTAACGCAAGAGTCTTCTTGTGATAAAATCGTCCTTTCTTTTCATCGGTCTTCTTTTTAGGTACGTCAATTGACTGTGCTATCAATTGATCAAATAGATACCTTGCCCAATTGAAATCTATTTCAAACCAAATCATATATAGCAAATCTAGTTTTGCTCTAGATAGATTGCTGAAGTTTCCAGCATTCCCAATTATGCAATTTGCCAGCATCTTTGAGAGAAAATTAAATTCTGGCTTGAGCAAGCTTGTGCTCCATGTCTGTAAGACAGCAGATTCTCCAATAATCGCTATATCTTTCCATAACTTCTCCTTCTGTTCCTTAGTCAACTTAATGGCTGCAGCTCCTCCGAATTTGTCAAATCCAAATATTTCTGCAATTAGATCTTCGGTGACTTTGATTTCCTTATCATTGACAGTGGTGATATAGGTTTGTGTGTCTTCTCCTTCTACAGTTGTTCTACCAAATTGATAGAAGTCTCCGATGCTCTCTAAACATACACTTTTCAGATCGATGTTGAATACAATCTCCAATCCTTTAATTTTTTGGATTTTTGTTGCAATTGAATTGACTAGAGTTTGATCAATATACTTTGCAATATACTGGTCAAGAGAAACGTTCATTCCGGGTTCAACAAGAGTGAAAGTCATTTTTCTGGATTTGATTGAGAATTTGAAAATTTGAAATTCAGAGAGTGGATTAAGGTTTAAGCGTAACGAATTATGAAAGGAAATACTGGGTATTTATAATTTGTAGCAGAGGTAGTTAAGAAGTGAGTGGGACTTTAAAATGTCTTGTCATAAATGTTTTGAGATTGCGAGAAGGTGGGTGAGTGGAAAGTATGAACGGTTTAGATTGAGAAGGACCACATCTTTCTTGATAACCGTAGCTAGATAATAGTAAGTAGAGTAGGTACGGTGTATCAACAGCTGTATACGCTTAGTTTTGTCCTTATGCTGAAATTTAAAAAAAAAAACTCAGTTTTGTGAATTACATTTTTCAGTTTTCAGCTAGTGGTGTTTCTCCTGCAAAACAAAGTGAGAAATTTTTGATACCCATATCTGTTTGGGTTCTAACTGATTAGCTTTTGATGGTACAACTTTATTTTTAACTTTATACCTCTCTTGATATTTTGACTGAGTAAAGTCAGTTTTCACAAACTTTTCCTGTTTTGTCATAACAGTTTTAAGTTTGTTCAGTTTGTGAAACTGATGTGATGGTTCATTCCAATCTTCATCAGTGGGAAATAAACTTCCTTTCCCTCTGAGTCTATTGTTCCTTGAATGATCTTCATTCTTAGATGGATATGACTTGAAGATTTTTCTTACAGACTTCGGATCAGTTTTACTGTTTTCAGCCTTCTGAGTCTTCCTGTAAAATCTATTGGCTTGGTGAATTTTCCCAACTGATTTTTCAGTTTTATCAGTTTGTGTGTTTGGTCATCTTTGAGTATCTATCGATTCTAATAACTTTATCGCTTTTACGAGTTCTTGACCGTTGAGTAGTCACAAATTTTATTGCAACTGATCTTGGTCTTAGCTTAGAATTATACTGATTATCAAACCCTAAACCAGATCTATCTCCAAATGGTTTTCCTGGTTTGAATTGAACTTTGGAAATTGGATCAACTGATGATTCACTGATGTTTATAAATTTTGTTGGTTCATCAGTTGGACGAATTACCTTGGTTCCATTAGTAGTCTTAATTAGATTGATTTCAGCATTCAATCTCGAAATTTCAGTTTTCAATAACTTTTTCTCCTTTTTGACATTCTCATAATTCTTTTGAATGACCTCTAATTCCTTTATGAGTACGTCCAAGGTTTCATTGAAATCTTCATTTCCTTTATTGTTCAGGATAGTGTGAGTTTTGGATGTAGATGCACTTACCTTCTGATGTTTGACAGGTAAACCTTCTGTTGAGGAATCATCACTGATTAGAACTTGTTTTCCTTTATCAATAGCATCTGTCTGTGTAGCTCCTAGCTGTATGATTTCTTCATCGCTTTCACCTCCATGACTTGTTGGTAGAGTCTCATCAATATCTGTGGCTTTTGCACTGGATGGATCTCTGGTTAATGTTTCTTCTATAGAATCAGCTACTCGAATTAACTCTTTTTCTGCTTCTTCTGAAAGATCGCTTAAGGATGGAAATCTTCCGGATTCATCATCCACATTCGTATTCAGCTCCATGTCTTCATCATAACCGAATTGAGGTTCTGGATTTGTGTGAGAGCTTGTAGTACTGAATCTTTCGAATACTTGATCGTGGAAATCATAGACAACATTCTGTAAATAGTCAGTCAGGGGGTTATTTAGCCAATTTCTAATTCTAGATGTATCCATTAAAAATATTTTTAAGACATATACAGTAAGGGGTTTTCAACAACTGGTTACTTTGGTCAAAGTAACAGCTCTGATACCAATTGTTGGTATCAGAAACAACTGAACCTTGAAGCGGTAAACGATTTGGATCACCTTCAAAAGAAGGAACCGCTCTGATACCAATTGTTGGTCCCTTGGAAAGGCTAACACAAGTTTAGAGGGGGGGTGAATAAACTTGTCACCAAAAAATTATCCTGAGCTGGAAAAGCCTCGGAGAACTGAAGCTCGAAACTCAAACTGATTTCCAGTTCAGTTTTGTTCCTATCCCTTAACTTGTGCGGAGTTCAGTTAGCTCAACTGAGTATAAGTCAATGCTGACTTATTTTCAGTCTTGTTAACTGGCAGCGGATAAATATTAGCCTTTAAAAACTAGTTAACTTAGTTTCAGTATGAAAAATAAGTGAATGCATAAAGTAAATAGACAAGTATTATAGAGGTTCCAGTTGGTGTAATCCTGTACGTCCTCTCTTCCCCTGTGATGCGGAGGAAAATTCCACTAGAACTTCTTTGAGATGGCCCGGTTACAAAAAGTTCTAAACTGATAGTCCTTGACTAATCCCTAGCTTCACTATCTAAACACTTGTAGAACAGGTAGGATTGCTGCTCTTCAACTGTTTGAACCACTGGTCCTGGGAGGGTAGAATTGCCTCATCACTAGCTCATCACAAACACTGTCTTTCTGACTGCACTCAAATGTCCTTCACACCTTCTTGGTGTTTCACAGTCTAAACCTTTGATAAAATCAAAGTTGAGACTTTGAATCAATAACTATGATTCAACTGTGATTTGAGCTTTTCTTCTGGATGATTAATTTAAGAATGGCTCTGTATTTCTTCAAATGAAAGATCTTGAATCTGCTTGAATATTCTTGAACACTTTGAAGAAATTTCTTGATCTTGCAATGAAACACTTAGCAGGTATTCCTTTGAATTCGGCTTTCCCCCTCAATTTGATCTTTCTTGACTAGATAGATTCTTTTTAATTTTCTTGCTTTGTTATCACATACCTGCACTTTTTATGATGTCGTAGAAGTAATCTATTTATAGGGTTCATTCAACGTTCATCATGCTTGAATCTTGCAACGGCTATATTTTATGACCGTTCTGATTTGTCAGTAGTTCATCCAATAAAATTGATTCCTTTACAACGTTCGACTGTACGATCAGTTTGATGGATGACTGATATATAAAACTGAGTTTCCTTATCAATTTTATACTGAGTTTTTCACTTATCAGTTTCCTAACTGACTTGGAGCATTAACTGACATTTTACTCTTCTTCAAATATCAAGACTCGGCTTTCATCGATTATTATTGACTTAATCGAGTACACCATGACTCATTATTATCTAAGAATTCATTCTCCTTATGATTCTTAGGTCTTCATACAAGATCCATAAAGTCAGTTCAGGTCATCACAATCTTGCCTGAAGTCTAACTTTACAGTCTCGACTTGTAATCTTCATAACTGATTTTGAGCCCTTAGTTCTTCAATCTTCAATAACTGAGTCTGTGTCCCTCAGTTCTTCAATCTTCAGCCAACCGAGTTTGTGTCCCTCAGCGAACTTATCTTCTTCAGTATTCTGTTGGTGTGCTCTATGTTCAGTTTCTTGAAAAATCTCAGTTAGATTAAATCTCAGTTTCTTCATTTCACAGTTCCAGCCTAGAACTATTACAGTGCTTGTCTGATTTAACTTATACAAATATCAGACTCTATTAAATCCTATACATTGATATATAGACATCTTTTTGCTTTGCACTATAACAACTAGTTATGACACTTCATCAATGGGATTAAGAACAATTAACAAATAAGTGATGAATCATCATTAAAACATAAATTTTATTTCCAACACATAGGTTTTTCCTTGACGATTGTCTTGGAATCTATGAGTGGCTTTCATCCAGTCTTTAGACTTTATAGGGTCTATAGGATTTTCACTACACATTTTTTGTAATAGATTGTTAATCTTTTGAAACTTAGAGCAACGCCGATGGACACTTTCCCTATGGCCTTCCACCGAGCGGTACTCTTCCGATGACACATAAGCTACTCCAGGTTCTCAAAACAAATGACTCATGGGATATGTAGAAATTGGATTTGTAAAGACAAATTTTATTCAAATCAAACATATTTACATAAACTCTTGGTAACTAATACATATATATGATGGTGTTGCCATCTCCATTATAGGAGAGGACTACTCACTCATCATTTTTAGGTGAAAGCTGTAAATTACAAAATATGAAAGGTTGCTGAATTCAAGATATCTACAAATGAAAGTAACTTCCTCATTTTATAGATGAATGAAGGAAGGATCCGAATAATTCATATGCGAATATTCGTTTACATAATTGTCATGGCTGACGTTTTATTGATTTATAGAAAAGTTTCTTGTCCATTAGTATCGTTGGCCGACAAGCTTTTCCTTCTTTTTCTTTTGCTTTATTCTCCACTGAGAATACTTTATTTTCCACTGAGAAATTTTTTGTCTTCGTGACTTTGTATTATTGCACCCTACGTAAGTGCTTACATATTATCCACTTGCTGCTGATGTAGTATCTGACGTGGATTTTTCTGACGTTGGTACTGTCACCTCGTCTTAATATGCTGATGTTGTACCATTTTTGTGTTCTTCATCAATCACATTTTCCTGCTATATCTTCTTATTGCAATAAATACAAAGATACTCAGTTTTTACCTTATCAAAGGCTCTGTTTAATGTAGTACATATGTCTACATTATGAATTGTCATTACTCTTCCATTACGGAATGATTTTTCAAACTGGAGAAGAGATTTGATATCTTCAGCTGTAATTTGCTTTAAGGTCTTAGAAATTACCAAAGTATGTTGATCTTGATAATTAACCTTAATAAGTGAATCATCACGTATTTTTAATAATTGATCAATTAATTGACCAAATCTTTGAACGTTCATTTGTTCAAAATTGTTGGATGTGAGTTCCATTATCCTTGATAGTGTATAATCGAGTTTATCTTTAGAAATCTCGATTTCAATTAAGTGATATGCTGGCTGGAACATACCGTCTTTCCAAATTGGAAATGTGATGTGGATCTTGAGGAAGATTAATCGATCCGCTTACTTAATTACCTTTGTTCTGAAGGTCTTGATAGCATTCATTATTGGTTCTGGTAAATGATTTATTTCCAGAAGATTTTTGCTGGGGTAAATTAACTTTACCAAACCATATCTCGAATGCTTCGTTGATGTAATCTAGGTTGAGCTCCTTCAATGAAGTTAAATAGACTAGAATCCTGTCTATCCGTTGTAAAGAACTTTTCCGTTAAGAAATGATCTTCATTTGCCGTTCTAGCCTGATTGAAAAGTTGATTGAACCTTTCTTTGTTATGCTCGAAGTGCTGTTCTCTCTCTACTGGTTTTATGGTAGAGATTCTTCCAAGCAAAACCATTTGTGTAGGCTTCTTTTCTTTTCGTAGAATTTCCTTGAAGGTTGCCTTCAAGCAATCTGCGCTTGACATCAGCTTAGGAGGAGTTGTCAAGTGTTCTCGTGCATAGATTTCTCCTGTGACTTTTGCTTCTGTGAGAGAGCTAAATTTTTTATGCTGTACTCCAGAAATTCCTTCAACTGCATGTTTTGCAGCTTCCCATATGGTGTATATACCTGCATATGGTCCGTTAAAAACCACATAATAATATTTTGGTCGTGAAAAGACCGAATCAACTGGTGTTGATACTGAAGTGTGACCTTCCTATTTATCAGGACTTTGAATATCCTTTGTATTGGGTCTAAATCCAGTGACTAGGTCAGAGGGTTTAACCAATTTGTTAGATGTTTGTACATCTTTTACATCTTTTTCCAAGATGCTAGGAATCAACGGATTTGATGTTTCATTACCGGTTACCGTTTGACCCGGAATAGCTGATATTTTGCACCTATTGCTAGTGAAAGGAATATCAATTTCCTTTTGTTGCTTATTGGATTCTTCCAATAGGCTTATATGATATCTTATGACCTTGAGTTCCAAGACCATTGTTGCTTCTCGCAACTTTAATTTCTGCAATTCATTCATTGCCTTGATTGCGTCAATCCTTGGTTTTAACCTGCAAACTCTCGGGTTAGAAAATCAGCAAATATATTTTTAGTTCCTGCGATGTGTTCAACCTCAAAGCAGTATCTTGATAGCCACATTTTCTATCTAACAAGTCTTCCTTGTTTGTTGTCACCTTTAATGTTGGTGTTAAGAAAATATGTGAAGTTTTTATTATCGGTCCTAATTAGAAATCTAACAGGAGTGAGATAAACACTAAACTTCTTAATAACTCGAATTACCGCTAGGTATTCTTTTTCATTACTATGATAATTTTTCTCGGCATTTTTAAAACTGCCAGAAGTATATCTACAAATTAACTTGTATTCAGAGTTCTTTGCTTTGAGGATTCCACCCCAAAATTCGTCTGATGCATCAGTTTCAATGATCAGTTTATCATCTGGTAAAGGATGATATAATTTTGGAAAGCTGGTTAAGCTCTTTTTAATCTTTTTCACATAGGTTGTATCAACCTCTTTCCAATCCCAAAGGGTATTGTCTCTCAGTTTTACCTGTAAAGGTTTTCTCATTTCTGCAAGTTTTGGAATATAACTCTCAGAATAAGTTAATATACCTAAAAACCTTTGTAATTGTTTTTTGTCTTCTATCTTATCTAGAAATTTATGTATATGTTCCAAAATATGATTTTGAGGACAATGAAGACCTTGATCTATTTATAAACCTAGAAAATTAATCTTTGTTTGAAAGAGTTGTGTCTTTTTTAAGGATAGGATTATTCCTAGTTCCTCGCATTTTTTGAGTACCATCGCAACGTGCGTATAGTGCTCTTTTTTTCGTATTCTTCAAGATGAGTCATCATCAATATAAACACATAAGAATTTTTCAAAAGATCTAAACGCGTTTTGCATGTCTTTGAAATATGGATGGCGCTTGTTTTAATCCAAATGGGAAAACATGCCATTGATAGTGTCCTTGAGGACAGGTAAAAGCAGTTAACAATTGTGATTCTTCGTCTAACAATACTTGCCAGAATCCAGATTTACAAAACGCATTTAGATCTTTTGAAAAATCTGCTGTTTTCCCTTCCATTTTGGGCTCAGAAGCTTTCAACACGTTTTTCTCCCTTTTATTGTTTTCTTGTTTTCTGTTTTAAATTTTTCGTAGGTAGGTTTTTGTTTCTGTTTCCGTTTCTTTTTCTGTTTCTTTATCTTTTCAAAAAAAAAACAAAAAAAATGTCATCGACTAGGATTATGCAAGATCAGAACGCCATGCTGAAACAGCAGATGGCAGCTCTTCAAATGTCGCTTAATCCTATGAATCAGACCCCGTCTTTTCCACAGAACTCACAAAACTGTTCTGTGGAAGATGTTGTCGACAGGGCATCTTTGTTGGCGGTGTCGCTTTCTTTCCCCTACTGCGTATCAAGTTAACACTGTTCATAATCAGGGAAATTTTTATCTAGTCACATGTCAAAATTGTGACAATGTAGGACCTGCCGCTGCGTTTCTATCCTATGAGTGGACGAGCAACGAAGTAAATGCTTTCGATGGCAAATATCGTCGAGATTTAATAATCATTTCTCTGGCCAAAGCAGTTTTCAGAATCAGGGTTTCAATTCTCAGAATCCGAATTTCTATCAAAACCCGAACTTCAGTTAGAACCAAAATATCAATTTTTCCAATCAATATCAGTGGTTCAATCAGAATAGGTCCCGATCCTATGTTTCAAAGTCAGTCTAGCCAATCTTTCCCACGTAACTTTCGTAACTATCAAGGCCCTCTCAATCGGACGATCTTGAAGCTAAATTGGAGGAGCAAACAGGACACTCAAGAATCTTGAGAGACGGCTCAGGCAAATGGCTCAAGACCAAGGCATTGACCTAGCTCCCACACTTCCTTATGATAGAGAAGAGGACAATGCCATGAACTTAGGATCCGGCATTCAATTCAGTGGTCCCCCAAAAGTAGAAGTGTCAAGTTTAATGGATTCATCTGTCTTTGGATCCGGTGCTCGTATACCCTCAACTTATGAGAATTCTTATGGACATGGATTTAACAACGTTCAAGTGAGATGTTCGTATTGTGGTGGAAACCATTATGAGGCTCAAGATGCAGGTGGAGGTAATTCACCCCCACCGATGGAATACTAATAGCAATTATGATGCAAGTTATGAGAATCCACTTCAATCTAACTATGCATCCACATACAATGGTGGAGAAGAGGCTAGTGCTATGAATGTGAGGTCCGACACTCAACTTAGTGGTTTCCCTGTTCTAGATGAGAGTACTCAGGTGGCTGATCCCCTGAGAAATAAAGAATTTAGTGGAAGTCGGGAGGTGATCTCATGGTAAGGAGGAAGGTGGAAACGGGTAGATGATCATATGTCTAGAATGAAGGATGAAGAAGAGGAAGAACCTGAAGGATAGACCTTTACTTTCCTCTCCGTAATGTTATGCATCTAGACAAGTGCACTCTGATATTCCTTGGTATGCTTCTATCGCCAACTTCTTACATTCCCAGTACCTAAATCGGAAATTTTCATATCAGGAGAAGAAGAAATTTTTCTCTGATGTGAAAACCTCCGTTTGGGATGAACCTTACCTCTTCAAGATTTGTAAAGATGGTTTGCTGAGAAGATGTGTTCCTGAATCTGAGCAATGCCACAGTGGACCCACTGGCGGTCACTTTGGTCCTTGGAAAACCGTTGCTAAGATCTTTCAATCCGGCTTCTATTGGCCCACGATCTTTAAAGATACAGAAGCTTTCTGTAAAGCGTGTGATAGGTGTGAAAGAACCGGAACTTTAACAAGGAGTTTCGACATGCTATTGAAACCCATCCTAGAATGCGAAGTCTTTGATGTATGGGGTATCGATTTTATGGGACCATTCCCATCATCTTGTGGAAATAAATACATCTTAGTCTGTGTGGATTATGTATCGAAATGGGTGGAGGCTCAAGCCACTTCTCACAATGATCATAAAATGGTCATGAAGTTCCTGAAGAAAAATATTTTCGTGAGATTTGGATGTCCCCGCGCCTTAATCAGTGATGAGGGAACGCACTTCTGCAACCGGCCACTAGAAAAAGTTCTTGAGAAATATGGTGTCCGGCACAAAATTGGCACACCATACCATCCTATGACTAGTGGTCAGGTTGAAAGAAGCAACCAAAGTATAAAAGAAGATCCTGGAGAAAATAAATTAATGATCATAGAAAAGATGAGTCTAAAGTTGGATGATGTACTATGGGCATATCGAACTGCCTATAAGACCCCCATGGGTACATCACCATATCAAATGGTTTATGGTTAACCATGCCACTTACCAATCGAGTTAGAGCATAGAGCGTATTGGGCCACGAAGTTTTTGAACTTCGATACCCAATCTTGTGGAAAACATCGATTGCAATAGTTGCATGAGTTAGACGAATTTAGACTTCAGCCTCTGGCGCGCGCCAGGATAAGTAAGGAAAAGACAAAACTCCTTCATGATGCCAAAATCAAGAAGCGAGAATTTCAAGTAGGGGAACAAGTTTTATTGTACAATTCCAGGTTACATATGTTCCCTGGTAAGCTGAGGACACGATGGTCCGGTCCCTTTGAAATTCTCCAAATCATTCCTGGAGGTGTTTTAGAACTAAGAGGTCATGGTGACCAGCCGTTCAGAGTGAATGGTCAAAGGTGTAAGCATTATATCGGTCAAACCAAAGAGAAGCCTTTGATTGTTCACTTCCTCGACATCCTCGGGTGTGGTACTCCTGAAGTCAATGAGTTTGACGAGTTTTCGCCCGATTTGTTTTCTGAGAATGACGGCAGTGGTCCAGTAGAGGAAGTTCTGGCTGGTAGTTGGGATATGGAAGAGTTTAAACGGGAGGCACAGTTAAAGAGAAGATTGAAGAAGAAGAAGTCTGCAATGGGGAAAATTAAGAATGTTTGGAAAGCGGTAAAGAACCTGACCCCATGTGTGAGATGTTGTTTCTGTAGCCACACTAATGACCAGAGCTTACACGAAGTAGTGGCCGGAAGGAAGATTAAGTGGCCTGATCCAGGCTGAATAGTACGTGTGTCTAGCCAAAGACACTAAAGAAAGGCGCTTGTTGGGAGGCAACCCAATAATAAGAATAGGTTTTTTTATTATTATTTTGGATTATTTTGTTTTTTGTTGAATAAGGGGGGCTAGTTTTGTCTTGTGTCGTCTAGGTTTTTAGAGTCGGTTTCTGTGGCCAGGTAACTTGCATGAGCGGAAGCTACTGTCGTTTTTTGATTCATCTGGACTTTAGTTGAAGCTACTGTTGGTTTTCCGTTGCTATTACTTTCTGATGAATCTTGTAAGCCTTAACGCGCACTTGCACTTTGGAGTTTGGTATTTCTATATGCACATGTTGGACCATATTTGTTTTGTAAACCTCTGTGGTTATATTTGACGCTTAGATGCCCTGTGTTTTCTCTGTGTGGTGATTTTTCCATCTGAGCAATTATTTCATGTGCTTATATCAAAATTTTCTGCGCAATATGTTATATTACCCTATCCCCGAGATCTTGTCTTGTTTTTCATGTGTGCAGGATATTTGCAATAGCAATTGTGAGTGTTTAGACGATATCAGTTTTCCGGTGGATGGTCCACAGTCTACTGACTTCTTCAAGCATTTCTGGATCTGACTCATGACCACTTCTAGAATTGCAAAATTCGAACTACAATCAGCTAAGTTTTTCTTATTCTGCACAACATGTGGACAAGTTGTTAGTTTGTACCTACAAATGTGCTTCAATTTATTACGCTTAGAATATTTAAATGTTTTTTAAAAAAATTGTCCCGAGCATGATTGTATTTTGGCTTACTTACTTGTTATATTCCCATACTTGTGTTGAGTTGACTAGTATTTTTGCATAGACCTTTGTTGAATAAGCTTTTACTCGAATTTTTTTTCACGTAAGCCTCTTCGATGACGAGCTGAACTTAAGAAACTGTACTCATTTAAACCGATAATGTTTTATTCTGGTTATTAGACCATTCGCTTAGTGCTCATGTCATGGAAATTGTAATATGTGTGTGGTTGGAATTGAAGTAGGAAGTATCGTGAATATACCGAAGCCTGAATGTGATAAGTGAAACGTAACTACTGTGCTTTGGAAAAGTTGTTTTAAGAAAAATATATGAATTAATTGGGTGTGTCGAAAGCTGGTCGATGATTTGAGTGAGGTAGGTCATATCTCGAATGTCCTATACCACTATGATGACCAAAAGCTCACGACAGTCAGAAGATGCTGCCTTATGATTTGAGTAAGGTAGGGTATATCTCGAATGTCCAATTCTGCTATGATGGGCAAGAGCTCATTCTGATGTGTGTTTAAATGTGAAGTTAATTAAATCAGCTTACATAAGGAATTTGGTATGAATAAGTGAAAGACTTAGTTATCGCCTACCTTATCCCCAGTATAGGCCACGGTATATGTTGTAAGGAATATCCTCTGGGTATAACTGAAAAGATTTCGAAAACATATGTATTACTCTACTCATGACGTGAGTAGTTTTGTAGGGCGTATGTATAGTCAGGATGTTTCGTTATCTGTCTTTAATGGGTATTTGTTGGTTAGCTTGATTTTAATTGTCAAGTGTGGAATCGGTGGAAATTGAAGAAGGCTTTGCACACACTACACATTCGAGTAGTTGTTTATTACATTGGATATATGTTTTTGATGCTAGTTGACCAATTGTGATTTGAAATATGGGATTTTATGTGGTTCATTGCTTGAGTAAGTCTATGTTTTCTTTTGTTTTGCTCGGGACGAGCAAAAGCTAAGTGTGGGGAAGTTGTTAACGGTGATTTTTACGATATATATGATATTATTTCGTAACAATTTCCTTCGTGTTTTACTAAATTTTAAAGAAAATTAGGTGTTTAATGGATTTATTGAAAGAATGCGTATGGAAATCACTAAAGTGCAAATTCGAGCTAATTACGTGGTTTTATTGGTGTTTTCTATCTATATGTATGATTTTACATTTTGCATGTTTTTGTGGTGTTGTAGGTACGCTTACATGTTATGGAGGAAGCTAAAACGACGTTTAACTGAAGAGTGAATAGAATGAGGAAGATGCATATTGAAGATCGAACGCGCGTTGCCATCCGTCCAACTCGATCAAGCGCCCACCGGAGCTACTCAATTCAGAAAGCATGATTTTTACCCAAACGGGCGCCTGTAAGAGTGGATCAAGCGCCCGGGAGGAGAAGTTGGATCAGGATGTTCGATTTTCGTGAACGAGCGTTTGAAAATGTATAGGATGGGCGTTTGAGAAGACTCGGCCCGACTCGAAGATTTTTGACACTATGGACGGGCGTTCAACCCATCGAACGGGCGTCCAGCCACCGCCTTTGCTGAAACCGACTTAAAAACCTATTTATAGTCACGTATTTCAACCCTAGAAAAACCATAATTCGATCCCTGGCCGCCCCAGGCACCTTGGGGGCGCCCTAGCTGCGTTTTCCAGCCATCATAAACATCTTTTTATTTTCTTTTTATTTATATGATTTGTATTCCAACGATGAGCTAAGGCTAAGCCTAGAACGAGCTTTGTGAAGCCAATTCTCAGTAGCGTTTTGATTTCGACTTTGAATTTGGTTTTGTGAGTTTTTATTTAAAGTTGTTTCTTTATTACGTTTTGTATTGATTTTGCAATTTATATCGAGAGATGGTTGCTTTGTGATGTTTAACGTTTGATGAAAATCGTTGTTAGACCTAGATCACCGTAGTACAGATTAGATTTTTAACCTAAAAATAACGAGAGTTGCTAGGTTAAATTTCTAGGTTGCTAGATTGAGAAATCTTACACCTTTGTTATGAAAGTGTTAATCTTTAAGATCGAGAGATGAAAGATTAATAGGCGAATTATCTACGAGAGTAGATATTCATACCTTTGATAGGTGAACCACATCTTTATTAAATCTTCACTAAACGATCTAGGGTAGAAATTGAGGGTTGCGGGATAGGTGGATCAATGCTTGTTCTTCGTTAAAATTAATTGAAATTATCTTTGTGCCTTGTTCTTCGTTGTTTTCTTAGAAGTTTATTTTCTTTTTAGTTTATAGATTAGAGTTATTTTTGTTCGCAATTATCTTTCCTGGCTTTGGATTGACAACCCTCTGTCCAGTTTATTGTTTCTTCGTTTTCGTTTTTAGTTATTTTTCGTGACAACCTTTAGAAAAATTAAGAACTAGACCAATCTCGATTCCCTGTGATTCGACTCCGGTATTAACCTCTATACTACGATCCCTGCACTTGGGGTAAACCGGATTACTTTTATTACTTGTTATTTTGCTTAGATAAAATCTGAGACACTTGTCGGCCAACAATACTAATGGACAAGAAACATTTCTATAATGCAATAAAACGCCAGCCATGACAATTATGTAAACGAATATTCGCATATGAATTATTCGGACCCTTCCTTCATTCATCTATAAAATGAGGAAGTTACTTTCATTTGTAGATATCTCGAATTCAGCAACCTTTCATATTTTGTAATTTACAGCTTTCACCTAAAAATGATATGTGAGTAGTCCTCTCCTATAATGGAGATGGAAACAACATCATATATATGTATTAGTTACCAAGAGTGTATGTAAATATGTTTGATTTGAATAAAATTTGTCCTTACAAATCCAATTTCTACATATCACATGAGTCATTTGTTCTGAGAACCTGGAGTAGCTTATGCGTCATCGGAAGAGTACCGCTCGGCGGAAGGCCATAGGGAAAGTGTCCATCGGCGTTGCTATTGGTGCGGGAACAGAGGATATCGAGGGGATATGATGAAAGAGGAATTGTTCAGATAGAATTTAGACGATTCAAAAGCAATTATCATACGCTTGGAAGAAGCTATACATCTGATGGTTCCATCTTCAATATAGAATTTAAAAAATCAAAGGTACACCCTTTATCATTTCCGCATTATCCACGACAAAATCCCCATGTTAAAATTTGGTAGAATTATTGTAGATGTTGGATCTGCAATATCGAAGGACACTCTGCTAACTAATGTCCTAATAAACAATAATATCCTCATAAGATAAAACTTATTAAGGAAATGAATAATTTAGGATTTGATCCTATAGAAGATGGATATGATTCATCAATTGAAGTTTATATCTTTAAAGAAAATACTAGCAATGGCGAATTTTTTTCAGAAGGATATAATTCAGAGAATTCGGAATAATCTGAATATCCATGAAAAGCCATGTGAAAACATGGATATGAACTTCGTAACAACTAATGTTCCAAAACAAAGTCAATGGTTTAGAAATTCTGTAACAGCTACAACTAACAATTTAGATATCATTGAAAATTTAGAAAACGATTTAGTAATGACTAACATTACAAATCCAAATTCTATTTATATCAAAGGACAATTAAAGTTCAAAGGATATAAACAAATAAACCTACATTGTTATGTAGATACGGGTGCAAGTCTATGTGTTGCAAGCAGATTTGTTATACCTGACGAACATTGGGAAAATGCTCCCAATAAAATCAAGGTTTAAGATTGCAAACGGAGAAAGGATAACAATCTCCAAGGTTTGTAAAAATCTTAATATTAAGATTGCAAGTGAGATATTTCATATCCCTACAATCTATCAACAAGAAACTGGTGTAGACCTAATCTTAGGAAATAATTTATGTCAGTTGTATGAACCTTTCACACAATTCACCGACAGAATTATTCTAACACTCAATAATCAACCTGTGATTATTGGCAAGACTAGAAAAGCAATGAAAATTTCACATAAGGGTTTTTTAGATTCCATGAAAAAGAATTCTAAACTCCCCATAACACCAGCTGTCAACATTAGTCCCCACACTATTCAATTTTTAGAGGGGGGAATAGTACACTCGAAAAAGAAACTGAAACAGTAAAATCTGAAATAGAATTTAATCTAGACAACTCTAAGTTTCAAAAGTTTAATAATCTATTACAAAAATTGTGTAGTGAAAATCCTATAGACCCTATAAAATCTAAAGAATGGATGAAAACCACGATTAAGCTCATAGATCCCAAGACAATCGTCAAGGTAAAACCTACGATCTATAGCCCTCAAGATAGAGAAGAATTTGGTAAACAAATTCAAGAATTATTAGACTTAAGAATCATTAAGCCTAGTAAATCTCCTCACATGTCTCCAGCATTCCTTGTGCAAAACGAAGCTGTAAAAAGAAGAGGAAAAAAGTGAATGGTTGTCAACTATAAAGCCATGAATATGGCAACAATAGGAGATAGTCATAATCTACCTAATAAAGACGACTTCTAACACTTATAAGGGGACAGAAGATCTTTAGTAGTTTTGATTGTAAATATGGATTCTGGCAGGTTTGTTAGACGAAGAATCACAATTGTTAACTGCTTTTACCTGTCCTCAAGGACACTATCAATGGCATGTTTTACCATTTGGATTAAAACAAGCGCCATCCATATTTCAAAGACATATGCAAAACGCGTTTAGATCTTTTGAAAAATTCTTATGTGTTTATATTGATGACATACTCATCTTCAGCAACACAGAAAAAGAGCACTATACGCACGTTGCGATGGTACTCAAAACATGCGAGGAACTAGGAATAATCCTATCCTTAAAAAAGACACAACTCTTTAAAACAAAGATTAATTTTCTAGGTTTAGAAATAGATCAAAGTCTTCATTGTCCTCAAAATCATATTTTGGAACATATACATAAATTTCCAGATAAGATAGAAGACAAAAAACAATTACAAAGGTTTTTAGGTATATTAACTTATTCTGAGAGTTATATTCCAAAACTTGCTGAAATGAGAAAACCTTTACTGTTAAAACTCAGAGACAATACCCTTTGGGATTGGAAACAGGTTGATACAACCTATGTGAAAAAGATTAAAAAGAGCTTAACCAGCTTTCCAAAATTATATCATCCTTTACCAGATGTTAAACTGGTCATTGAAACTGATGCATCAGACGAATTTTGGGGTGGAATCCTCAAAGCAAAGAACTCTGAACACGAGTTAATTTGTAGATATACTTCTGGCAGTTTTAAAAACGCCGAGAAAAATTATCATAGTAATGAAAAAGAATACCTAGCGGTAATTCGAGTTATTAAGAAGTTTAGTGCTTATCTCACTACTGTTAGATTTCTAACTAGGACCGATAATAAAAACTTCACATATTTTCTTAACACCAACATTAAAGGTGACAACAAACAAGGAAGACTTGTTAGATGTCAAATGTGGCTATCAAGATACTGCTTTGAGGTTGAACACATCGCAGGACCTAAAAATATATTTGCTGATTTTCTAACCCGAGAATTTACAGGTTAAAACCAAAGGTTAAAACCATGGATTGACGCAATCAAGGCAATGAATGAATTGGTACGGGAACAGAGGATATCCAGGGGATATGATGAAAGAGGAATTGTTCAGATAGAATTTAGACGATTCGAAAGCAATTATCATATGCTTGGAAGAAGCTATATCCCCTGGATATCCTCTGTTCCCGCACCAATAGCAACGCCGATGGTCACTTTCCCTATGGCCTTCCGCTGAGCGGTACTCTTCCGGTGACGCATAAGCTACTCCAGGTTCTCAGAACAAATGACTCATGGGATATGTAGAAATTGGATTTGTAAAGACAAATTTTATTCAAATCAAACATATTTACATACACTCTTGGTAACTAATACATATATATGATGGTGTTGCCATCTCCATTATAGGAGAGGACTACACACTCATCATTTTTAGGTGAAAGCTGTAAATTACAAAATATGAAAGGTTGCTCAATTCGAGATATCTACAAATGAAAGTAACTTCCTCGTTTTATAGATGAATGAAGGAAGGATCTGAATAATTCACATGCGAATATTCGTTTACATAATTGTCATGGCTGACGTTTTATTGCATTATAGAAAAGTTTCTTGTCCATTAGTATTGTTGGCCGACAAGCTTTTCCTTCTTTTTCTTTTGCTTTATTCTCCACTGGGAAATTTTTTGTCTTCCTTACTTTGTATTATTGCACCCTGACGTAAGTGCTTACATATTATCCACTTGCTGCTGATGTAGTATCTGACGTGGATTTTTCTGACGTTGGTACTGTCACCTCGTCTTCATATGCTGATGTTGAACCATTTTTGTGTTCTTCATCAATAACATTTTCCTACTGTATCTTCTTATTACAATAAATACAAAGATACTCAGTTTTTACCTTATCAAAGGCTCTGTTTAATGTAGTACATATATCTACATTATGAATTGTCATTACTCTCCCATTACGGAATGGTTTTTCAAATTGGAGAAGAGATTTGATATCTTCAGCTGTAACCTGCTTTAAGGTCTTAGAAATTACCAAAGTATGTTGATCTTGATAATTAACCTTAATAAGTGAATCATCACGTATTTTTAATAATTGATCAATTAATTGACCAAATCTTGGAACGTTCATTTGTTCAAAATTGTTGGATGTGAGTTCCATTATCCTTGATGGTGTATAATCGAGTTTATCTTTAGAAATCCCAATTTCAATTAAGTGATATGCTGGCTGGAACATACCGTCTTTCCGAATTGGAAATGTGCTGTGGATCTTGAGGAAGATTAATCGATCCTCTTCCTTAATTACCTTTGTTCTGAAGGTCTTGAAAGCCTTCTTTATTGGTTCTGGTAAATGATTTATTTCCAGAAGATATTTGCTGGGGTAAATTAGCTTTACCAAACCATATCTGAATGCTTCGTTGACAGAACTGGGTTGAGCTCCTTCAATGATGTTAAATAGAGTAGAATCCTTTCTATCCGTTGTAAAGAAATTTTCCGTTAAGAAATGATCTTCATTTGCCTTTCAAGCATGTTTGAAAAGTTGATTGAACATTTCTTTGTTATGCTCGAAGTGTTGTTCTCTCTCTACTGGTTTTATGGTAGAGATTCTTCCAAGCGAAACCATTTGTGTTGGCTTCTTTTCTTTTCGTAGAATTTCCTTGAAGGTTGCCTTCAAGCAATCTGCGCTTGACATCAGCTTAGGAGGAGATGTCAAGTGTTCTTGTGCATATATTTCTCCTACGACTTTTGCTTCTGTGAGAGAGCTAAATTTTTTATGCTGTACTCCAGAAATTCCTTCAACTGCATGTTTTGCTGCTTCCCATATGGTGTATATACCTGCATATGGTCCGTTAAAAACCACATAATAATATTTTGGTCGTGAAATGACCGAATCAACTGGTGTTGATACTGATGTGTGACCTTCAGATTTATCAGGACTTTGAATATCCTTTGTATTGGGTCTAAATCCAGTGACTAGCTCAGATGGTTTAACCAATTTGTTAGATGTCTATACATCTTTTACATCTTTTTCCAAGATGCTAGGAATCAACGGATTTGATGTTTCTTTACCGGTTACCGTTTGACCCGTAATAGCTGATATTTTGCCACTATTGCTAGTGCAGGGAATATCAATTTCCTTTTGTTGCTTATTGGATTCTTCCAATAGGCTTATATCATATCTTATGACCTTGAGTTGCACAACCAATGTTGCTTCTCGCAACTTTAATTTCTTCAATTCATTGATTGGCTTGATTGCGTCAATCCTTGGTTTTAACATGTAAATTCTCGGGTTAGAAAATCAGCAAATATATTTTTAGTTCCTGCGATGTGTTCAACCTCAAAGCAGTATCTTGATAGCCACATTTGCCATTTAACAAGTGTTCCTTGTTTGTTGTCACCTTTAATGTCGGTGTTAAGAAAATATGTGAAGTTTTTACTATCGGTCCTAATTAGAAATCTAACAGGAGTGAGATAAGCACTAAACTTCTTATTAACTCGAATTACCGCTAGGTATTCTTTTTCATTACTATGATAATTTTTCTCGGCGTTTTTTAAACTAACAGAAGTATATCTACAAATTAACTCGTGTTCAGAGATCTTTGCTTTGAGGATTCCACCCCAAAATTCGTCAGATGCATCAGTTTCAATGATCAGTTTATCATCTGGTAAAGGATGATATAATTTTGGAAAGCTGGTTAAGATCTTTTTAATCTTTTTCTCATAGGTTGTATCAACCTCTTTCCAATCCCGAAGGGTATTGTCTCTGAGTTTTACTAGATATACTTCTGGCAGTTTTAAAATCGCCGAGAAAAATTATCATAGTAATGAAAAAGAATACCTAGCGGTAATTCGAGTTATTAAAAAGTTTAGTGCTTATCTTACTCCTTTTAGATTTCTAATTAGGACCGATAATAAAAACTTCACATATTTTCTTAACACCAACATTAAAGGTGACAAAAAACAAGGAAGGCTTGTTAGATGGCAAATGTGGCTATCAAGATACTGCGCTTGACATCGACTTAGGAGGAGATGTCAAGTGTTCTTGTGCATAGATTTCTCATGCGACTTTTGCTTCTGTGAGAGAGCTAAATTTTTTATGCTGTACTCCAGAAATTCCTTCAACTGCATGTTTTGTATCTTCCCCTATAGTGTATATACCTGCATATGGTCCGTTAAAAACCACATAATAATATTTTGGTCGTGAAATGACCGAAAAAACTGGTGTGTTGATACTGAAGTGTGAACTTCAGATTTATCAGGACTTTGAATATCCTTTGTATTGGGTCTAAATCCAGTGACTAGGTCAGAGGGTTTAACCAATTTGTTAGATGTCTGTACATCTTTTACATCTTTTTCCAAGATGCTAGGAATCAACGAATTTGGTGTTTCTTTACCGGTTAACGTTTGACCCGGAATAGCTAATATTTTGCCACTATTGCTAGTGCAAGGAATATCAATTTCCTTAAGTTTCTTATTGGATTCTTCCAATAGGCTTATATGATATCTTATGACTTTGTGTTCCAAGACCATTGTTGCTTCTCGCAACTTTAATTTCTGCAATTCATTCATTGCCTTGATTGCGTCAATCCTTGGTTTTAACCTGTAAGTTATCGGGTTAGAAAATCAGCAAATATATTTTTAGTTCCTGCGATGTGTTCAACCTCAAAGCAGTATCTTGATAGCCACATTTGCCATCTAACAAGTCTTCCTTGTTTGTTGTCACCTTTAATGTTGGTGTTAAGAAAATATGTGAAGTTTTTATTATCGGCCTTAAGTAGAAATCTAATAGGAGTGAGATAAGCACTAAACTTCTTAATAACTCGAATTACCGCTAGGTATTCTTTTTCATTACTATGATAATTTTTCTCGCCATTTTTAAATCTGCCAGAAGTATATCTACAAATTAACTCATGTTCAGAGTTCTTTGCTTTGAGGATTCCACCCCAAAATTCGTCTGATGCATCGGTTTCATTGATCAGTTTATCATCTGGTAAAGGAAGATATAATTTTGGAAAGCTGGTTAAGCTCTTTTTAATCTTTTTCACATAGGTTGTATCAACCTCTTTCCAATCCCAAAGGGTATTGTCTCTGAGTTTTACCTGTAAAGGTTTTCTCATTTCTGCATGTTTTGGAATATAACTCTCAGAATAAGTTAATATACCTAAAAACCTTTGTAATTGTTTTTTATCTTCTATCTTATCTGGAAATTTATGTATATGTTCCAAAATATGATTTTGAGGACAATGAAGACCTTTATCTATTTCTAAACCTAGAAAATTAATCTTTGTTTTAAAGAGTTGTGTCTTTTTTAAGGATAGGATTATTCCTAGTTCCTCGCATTTTTTGAGTACCATCGCAACGTGCGTATAGTGCTCTTTTTCTGTGTTGCTGAACATGAGTATGTCATCAATATAAACAATAAGAATTTTTCAAAAGATCTAAATGCGTTTTGCATATGTCTTTGAAATATGGATGGCGCTTGTTTTAATCCAAATGGTAAAACATGCCATTGATAGTGTCCTTGAGGACAGGTAAAAGCAGTTAACAATTGTGATTCTTCGTCTAACAATACCTTCCAGAATCCAGATTTACAATCAGAACTACTAAAGATCTTCTTTCCCCTTATAAGTGTTAGAAGTTCGTCTTTATTAGGTAGATTATGACTATCTCCTATTGTTGCCATATTCATGGCTTTATAGTTGACAACCATTCTCTTTTTTCCTCTTCTTTTTTCAGCTTCATTTTCCTCAAGGAATGCTGGAGACATGTGAGGAGATTTACTAGGCTTAATGATTCTTAAGTCTAATAATTCTTGAATTTGTTTACCAAATTCTTCTCTATCTAGAGGGCTACAGATCATAGGCTTTACCTTGATGATTGTCTTGGGATCTATGAGCTTAATCGTGGCTTTCATCCATTCTTTAGACTCTATAGGGTCTATAGGATTTTCACTACACACTTTTTGTAATAGATTATTAATCTTTTGAAACTTAGAGTTGTCTAGATTAAATTCTATTTCAGATTTTAGTGTTTCAGTTTCTTTTTCGAGTGTACTGTTTCCCCCCTCCAAAAATTGAATAGTGTGGGGACTAATGTTGACAGCTGGTGTTATGGGGAGTTTAGAATTCTTTTTCATGGAATCTAAAAAACCCTTATGTGCAATTTTCATTGCTTTTCTAGTCTTGCCAATAGTCATAGGTTGATTATTGAGTGTTAGAATAATTCTGTCGGTGAATTGTGTGAAAGGTTCATACAACTGACAGAAATTATTTCCTAGATTAGGTCTACACCAGTTTCTTGTTGATAGATTGTAGGGATATGAAATATCTCTCTTGCAATCTTAATATTAAGATTTTTACAAACCTTGGAGATTGTTATCCTTTCTCCGTTTGCAATCTTAACCTTGATTTTATTGGGAGCATTTTCCCAATGCTCCTCAGGTATAACAGATCTGCTTGCAACACATAGACTTGCACCCGTATCTACATAACAATGTAGGTTAATTTGTTTATATCCTTTGAACTTTAATTGTCCTTTGATATAAATAGAATTTGGATTTGTAATGTTAGTCATTACTAAATCGTTTTCTAAATTTTCAATGATATCTAAATTGTTAGCTGTACCTGTTATAGAATTTCTAAACCATTGACTTTGTTTTGTAACATTAGTTGTTACGAAGTTCATATCCATGTTTTGACATGGCTTTTCAGGGATATTCAGATTATTCCGAATTCTCTGAATTATATCCTTCTGAAGAAAATTCGCCATTTGCTAGTATTTTCTTTAAAGATATAAACTTCAATTGATGAATCATATCCATCTTCTATAGGATCAAATCCTAAATTATTCATTTCCTTAATAAGTTTTATCTTATGAGGATATTGTTGTTTATTAGGACATTCGTTAGCATAGTGTCCTTCGATATTGCAGATCCAACATCTACAATCTTTATTGCCCTTAGGGCAGAATTTTTGTTTGTCAGATTTCAAAATCTGATTGTCTTTAGGTTTGAAATACTTTCCTGGTTTAAACCTTTTATACTTCTTCTGGTAAGAGTATTTTCTTTTGTATTTTTCTTTGAGTTTATTCTTCTTTTTAGAATAACTCTTTTTAGAATATCCTTCTTCTCTACATCCGTAAGTGGGTAGATTTTCTGATATTTTCTTACAGCAACGTTTATTGAATTTTTTCAATTGTTGATGTTTATCAGATGTTTCACATATCTTGTTAATTTAATTTTTAACAAGTTTTGTGGCAAGTCCAAAACTGAAATTAGTAGTTCCAGTTTTTAAATTAATGAGACCTTCATATTCTATAGGAGGTAGATCGTAGAGGTTTCTTTCATATTCTAGTATGAAAGCATCTATTTGACAGATATCACATATCTGCATATTCCTAAGCCTGAGTCTGGCTTTTTCTTGCATTTCTTTTGTATAGAGATTTCTAGTTTCAGAAGAACTTAAATTAGTTCCCGTGAACATGTAGTAGATACTATCTATTACATCTTGAGCGACACCTATAGGAGTTTCAGTTGTAAACTCTGTATTTTGTATGAAGTTTTTAACATTACCACTGGTTTTATGTTCAACTAAAAGTAAAACCTTTTTAGCAGTATTATAGGCTTCTTTATTAACTTGTATTACCAAGCTTAATTTTGTAGCCCATTCTTCAATGAGTTTGTCTCGATTGATGTCTATATCAAGATTTAAAACTCGTAAATCCATTATTTTATCCCTAGTGTTAGTAGGAAGATTAAATGAATTGGGTCTATTACTAGTCTCGCCTTGATTAAAGGTGGTGCTAGATTTGTCTCTATTCATTCTGAACGTTTCTGCATAATCTTCGTCTGAAGTAGTTTCTTCTTGTTCTGAGTGTTCTTCAGAAGAGGATGTATGGTCTTTTTTTTACGACATTTATGGTTTCTATTCCAAGAATCTTTCTTAATTCTGGTATATTTACCATTTCTTCTACTACTTCTGGCTCGTCTAGAGTCATAAGAAAGATTACTTCATCTAAAGGTGAAGTCTTCTTCCCATCTAGAATTAATTCTTTTTTCTCCAGGTTGCCCCAGAAAAATAATTCTAGCTTATCGCTAATACTCATAGCTTTTGTATTTTTGGTTTTTGAGGCCAAGGCAAAGCATTATGGTCTGTAGAGGATCCTAATCCTTTATTTCCAACCATAAAGTTGGGATAACTATACTTCCCATCAGATGGAAAAGGTAGGTTCAAAAGGTTTTTTATGAACAACAATTGCTCTTTCTTTTGAATCAATTATGATCTTGGCGGCGGTAAATTCTAAGTCTTTAACCGTGCATAAAGGATCATTAATTTTTTGATGTAAAACATCAAGTTTGTTTAAGATGAGCTTATTCTCTTCTATGAGTTGTTCTACCATTTTTTCAATGTTAGTAATACTCATTTTAAACGGATGGAGGTATTGGTAATTTCTTATTACCAGAAATTTCCCGTAAATAGATTTCTTCTTGAAAACCATTTCTGTTTGCAAGAATTTGAACTCTTTTTGTATGAAAAATAAGTGTTTCGCTTTTTAAGGTGTGCCAGTTTACTGGTTTTGTAATAGGTCTAACTCTTAATGGTTTTGTTTCTTTAAGAAGTTTTTCCTTTTTAAATACTGGATCCATATTAATGGTATTTGTTCCAGCAATCCCAACATTCCCATTTTGAGGGTAATGAATCTTTTAAAGGTTTTCCAGATATTTCTCTTTGAAAGATATCTTTCTGGATTTTACTTTTCTTGCAAAGAAAGCTGATTCTCATTTCTTTCCAGAGTTTCTGGAAACAAATAGGTTTCTTTATGGTATTAGTGATATCCATTTATCCGCAAAGTTTTTTAAGCGTTTGGGTTGCGTTATCTATTATTTCTGAAATAGATACGAGAAGTTCATTATCTGATCTCATGGATGTAGATCTTTCTAGCAAGTTGTCTCTTGCCATAGGAGTTCTAACAAGGCTCCTTCGTGAAGAGGTTTCTCCAATTGAGAACCTATTACTTAATATATTAGGTGTTTCACCTAATATACTTTTGTCTTTAGCAATATCCATTGCCCAAGAGTCGGTGTTAGAATCTATGTTAGAAAAATTCTTTTCTTTTATAGTTCCTATTTTAGAGAAAACATCGTCTAATTCAATGTATTCTGTTTTTCTATAGTCAATGCTATGATGACTATTAGTTAAAGCATAACTTATTAAATAAGTTACACTAAAAGGTTTATCACCTTCATTCATCAAATCTTCTCTTTCGAAGTGATGTATGAGAGATAAAGCTTTGTCTAAGTTTTTGCTGTGTATACTAAGTCCAAACTTTGGATATACTGCGAACATAAATATATTGTAAGCTAGGTTGCCTTTTCTTTTTTTAGTACACAATCTTTTCTATCATTAATTCTATTATCAATTAATGCTAGTTTAATAGGCGTATTAATACCGTCTTGAAATTCAGATTTTATACAAACTTAATCGTGGCTTTCATCCATTATTTAGACTTTAAAGGGTCTATAGGATTTTCACTACACACTTTTTGTAATAGAGACGCTGATTGTCTTTAGGTTTGAAATTAACAAATATATTTTAGTACATAAGAATTTTTCAAAAGATCTAAACGTGTTTTGCATGTCTTTGAAATATGGATGGCGCTTGTTTTAATCCAAATGGTAAAACATGCCATTGATAGTGTCCTTGAGGACCGGTAAAAGCAGTTAACAATTGTGATTCTTCGTCTAACAATACCTCCTCACATGTCTCCAGAATTCCTTATGGAAAATGAAGCTGAAAAAAGAAGAGGAAAAAAGAGAATGGTTGTCAACTATAAAGCCATGAATATGACAACAATAGGAGATAGTCATAATCTACCTAATAAAGACGAACTTCTAACACTTATAAGGGGAAAGAAGATCTTTAGTTGTTTTGATTGTAAATATGGATTCTGGCAGGTATCGTTAGGCGAAGAATCACATTTGGTAATTGCTTTTACATGTCCTCAAGGACACTATCAATGGCATGTTTTACCATTTGGATTAAAACAAGCGCCATCCATATTTCAAAGACATATGCAAAACGCGTTTAGATCTTTTGAAAAATTCTTATGTGTTTATATTGATGACATACTCATCTTCAGCAACACAGAAAAAGGGCACTATACGCAGGTTGCAATGGTACTCAAAAAATGCGAGGAACTAGGAATAATCCTATCCGTAAAAAAGACAAAACTCTTTAAAACAAAGATTAATTTTCTAGGTTTAGAAATAGATCAAGGTCTTCATTGTCCTCAAAATCATATTTTGGAAAATATACATAAATTTCAAGATAAGATAGAAGACAAAAAACAATTACAAAGGTTTTAGGTATATTAACTTATTCTGAGAGTTATATTCCAAAACTTGCAGATATGAGAAAACCTTTACAGGTAAAACTCAGAGGCAATACCCTTTGGGATTGGAAAGAGTTTGATACAACCTATGTGAAAAAGATTAAAAAGAGCTTAACCAGCTTTCCAAAATTATATCATCCTTTACCAGATGATAAACTGATCATTGAAACTGATGCAACAGATGAATTTTGGGGTGGAATCCTCAAAGCAAAGAACTCTGAACACGAGTTAATTTGTAGATATACTTCTGGCAGTTATAAAAACGCCAAGAAAAATTATCATAGTAATGAAAAAGAATACCTAGCAGTAATTTGAGTTATTAAGAAGTTTAGAGATTATCTCACTCCTGTTAGATTTCTAATTAGGACCGATAATAAAAACTTCACATATTTTCTTAACACCGACATTAAAAGTGACAACAAACAAGGAAGACTTGTTAGATGGCAAATGTGGCTATCAAGATACTGCTTTGAGGTTGAACACATCGCAGGAACTAAAAATATATTTGCTAATTTTACAGGTTAAAATCAAGGATTGATGCAATCAAGGCAATGAATGAATTGCAGAAATTAAAGTTGCGAGAAGCAACAATGGTCATGGAACTCAAGGTCGTAAGATATCATATAAGCCTAATGGAAGAATCCAATAAGCAACAAAAGGAAATTGATATTCCTTCCACTAGCAATAGTGGCAAAATATCAGCTATTCCGGGTCAAACGGTAACCGGTAAAGAAACATCAAATCCGTTGAATCCTAGCATCTTGGAAAATGATGTAAAAGATGTACAAACATCTAACAAATTGGTTAAACCCTCTGACCCAGTCACTGGATTTTGACCCAATACAAAGGATATTCAAAGTCCTGATAAATCTGAAGGTCACACTTCAGTATCAACACCAGTTGATTCAGTCATTTCACGACCAAAATATTATTATGTGGTTTTTAACGGACCATAAGCAGGTATATACACCATATGGGAAGCTACAAAACATGCAGTTGAGGAATTTCTGGAGTACAGCATAAATAATATAGCTCTCTCACAGAAGCAAAAGTCGCAGGAGAAATCTATGCACGAGAACACTTGACAACTCCTCCTAAGTCGATGTCAGCGCAGATTGCTTGAAGGCAACCTTCAAGGAAATTCTACAAAAGAAAAGAGGCCTACACAAATGGTTTCATGGAAGAATCTCTACCATAAAACCAGTAGAGAGAGAACAGCACTTCGAGCATAACGAAGAAAGGTTCAATCAACTTTTCAAACATGCTAGAATGGCAAATGAAGATCATTTCTTAACGGAAAAGTTCTTTACAATGGATAGACAGGATTCTAGTCTATTTAACTTCATTGAAGGAGCTCAACCCAGTTCTGTCAACGAAGCATTCAGATATGGTTTGGTAAAGTTAATTTACCCCAGCAAAAATCTACTGGAAATAAATCATTTACCAGAACCAATAAAGAAGGCTATCAAGACCTTCAAACAAAGGTAATTAAGGAAGCGGATCGATTAATCTTCCTCAAGATCCACAGCACATTTCCAATTTGGAAAGACGGTATGTTCCAAACAAAGATATCACTTAATTGAAATCGGGATTTCTAAAGATAAACTCGATTATACACCATCAAGGATAATGGAACTCACATCCAACAATTTTGAACAAATGAACGTTCAAAGATTTGGTCAATTAATTGATCAATTATTAAAAATACGTGATGATTCACTTATTAAGGCTAATTATCAAGATCAACATACTTTGGTAATTTCTAAGACCTTAAAGCAAATTACAGCTAAAGATATCAAATCTCTTCCCTAGTTTGAAAAATCATTTCGTAATGGGAGAGTAATGACAATTCTTAATGTAGACATATGTACTACATTAAACAGAGCCTTTGATAAGGTAAAAACTGAGTATCTTTGTATTTATTGCAATAAGAATATACAAGGAGAAATGTTATTGATGAAGAACACAAAAATGGTTCAACATCAAAGATATGAAGACGAGGTGACAATGACCAACGTCTAAAAATCCACGTCGATATACTACATCACAGAAGTGGATAATATGTAAGCACTTACGTCAGGGTGGAATAATACAAAGTCACGAAGACAAAAAAATTTCTCAGTGGAAAATAAAGTATTCTCAGTGGAGAATAAATCAAAATAAAAAGAAGGAAAAGCTTGTCGACCAACAATACTAATGGACAAGAAACTTTTCTATAATGCAATAAAACGTCAGCCATGACAATTATGTAAACAAATATTCGCATATGAATTATTCGGATCCTTCCTTCATTCATCTATAAAATGAGGAAGTTACTTTCATTTGTAGATATCTCGAATTCAAAGAACCTTTCATATTTTGTAATTTACAGCTTTCACCTAAAAATGATGAGTGAGTAGTCCTCTCCTATAATGGAGATGGCAACACCATCATATATATGTATTAGTTACCAAGAGTGTATGTAATAATGTTTGATTTGAATAAAATTTGTCTTTACAAATCCAATTTCTACATATCCCATGAGTCATTTGATCTGAGAACCTGGAGTAGCTTATGCGTCATCGGAAGAGTACCGCTCGGCGGAAGGCCATAGGGAAAGTGTCCATCGGCATTGCTATTGGTGCGGGAACAGAAGATATCCAGGGTATATGATGAAAGAAGAATTGTTCAGATAGAATTTAGACGATTCAAAAGCAATTATCATACGCTTGGAAGAAGCTATACATGTGATGGTTCCATCTTCATTATAGAATTTAAAAAACCAAAGGTACACCCTTTATCATTTCCGCATTATCCGCGACAAAACCCCCATGTTAAAATTTGGTATCAGAGCCTGGTTATAAGGCCATAAAACAAAAAACTAATAATGGATCAAGATCCTATGGATCTAAGTCATTCTCACAACGCTAAATGTGAGATTGAAGAAGAGTCTCAACTCTTAGTCAACGAATCCTCTACCGGATTCAATGCTCAAATAATGATTCAACAAGAATTATTATCTAAGATAAAAGCCTCTAAGTTAGAGTTAAAGAAAGAAAAAATCTTTAGAATGCCTATCTTTGTAAGCAACTTCTTTAAAAGAGAAAACAAAATTTTCTATTTTGTTAGTACACAAGAACTTCACGTAGATATTAAAGATGTGTCTGGAGAAGTTTATTTACCTCTTATTACCAAACTAGAGATAAATAAAAATCTTCTTAAAATAAAAGAAGAACATAGATCAAAGATCAGTGTGGTTCATCTTGGAGCCATAAAGATTTGTATAAAATCTGAATTTCAAGAAGGTATTAATACGCCTATTAAACTAGCATTAATTGATAATATAATTAATGATAGAAAAGAATGTGTACTAGGTGTAGCAAAAGGCAACCTAGCTTACAATAAATTTATGTTCGCAGTATATCCTATGTTTGGACTTAGTATACACAGCAAAAACTTAGACAAAGCTTTATCTCTCATACATCACATCGAAAGAGAAGATTTGATGAATGAAGGTGATAAACCTTTTAGAGTAACATATTAAATAAGTTATGCTTTAACAAATAGTCATCATAGCATTGACTATAGAAAAACAGAATACATTGAATTAGACGATTTTTTCTTTGAAATAGGAACTATAAAAGAAAAGAACTTTTCTAACATAGATCCTAACACCGACTCTTGGGCAATGGATATTGCTAAAGACAAAAGTCTATTAGGTGAAACACCTAATATATTAAGTAATAGGTTCTCAATTGGAGAAACCTCTTCACGAAGGAGCCTTGTTAGAACTCCTATGGCAAGAGACAACTTGCTAGAAAGATCTGCATCCATGAGATCAGATAATGAACTTCTCGTATCTATTTCAGAAAGAATAGATAACGCAACCCAAACGCTTAAAAAACTTTGCGGATAAATGGATATCACTGATACCATAAAGAAACCTATTTGTTTCCAGAAACTCTGGAAAGAAATGAGAATCAGCTTTCTTTGCAAGAAAAGTAATTCCAGAAAGATATCTTTCAAAGAGAAATATCTGGAAAACCTTCAAAAGATTCATTACCCTCAAAATGGGAATGTTGGGATTGCTGGAATAAATACCATTAATATGGATCCAGTATTTAAAAAGGAAAAACTTCTTAAAGAACAAAACCTTTAAGAGTTAGACCTATTACAAAACCAGTAAACTGGCACACCTTAAAAAGCGAAACATTTATTTTTCATACGAAAAGAGTTCAAATTCTTGCAAACAGAAATGGTTTTCAAGAAGAAATCTATTTACGGGAAATTTCTGGTAATAAGAAATTACCAATACCTCCATCCGTTTAAAATGAGTATTACTACCATTGAAAAAATGGTAGAACAACTCATAGTAGAGAATAAGCTCATCTTAAACAATCTTGATGTTTTACATCAAAAAATTAATGATCCTTTATTCTCGGTTAAAGACTTAGAATTTACCGCCGTCAAGATCATAAGTGATTCAAAAGAAAGAGCAATTGTTGTTCATAAAAAACCTTTTGAACCTACCTTTCCATCTGATAGGAAGTATAGTTATCCCAACTTTATGGTTGGAAATAAAGGATTAGGATCCTCTACAGACCCTAATGCTTTGCCTTGGCCTCAAAAACCAAAAATACAAAAGCTATGAGTATTAGCGATAAGCTAGAAATATTTTTCTGGGGCAACCTGGAGAAAAAAGAATTAATTCTAGATGGGAAGAAGACTTCACCTTTAGATGAAGTAATCTATCTTATGACTCTCGACGAGCCAGAAGTAGTAGAAGAAATGGTAAATAGACCAGAATTAAGAAAGATTCTTGGAATAGAAACCATAAATGTCTTAGAAAAGACCATACATCCTCTTCTCAAGAACACTCGTAACAAGAAGAAACTACTTGCATTTAAGATTATACTGAAACGCTCGTAATGAATAGAGATTTAATCTAGCACCACCTTTAATCAAGGCGAGACTAGTAATAGACCCAATTCATTTAATCTTCCTACTAACAATAGGGATAAAATAACGGATTTACGAGTTTTAAATCTTGATATAGACATCAATCGAGACAAACGCATTGAAGAATGGGCTCTGCACTGCTTGGTAATACAAGTTAATAGAGAAGCCTATAATACCGCTAAAAAGGTTTTACTTTTAGTTGAACATAAAACCAGATGAACCATACCGATCTTTGATCGATGTTCTTCTTTTATTTTAAGAAGAATTTTATTTATCTCTTGTTTGGTAATAAGAGGTAAATAAACTTCTCCAGAGACATCTTTATTATCTACATGAAGTTCTTGTGTACTAACCAAATAGAAAATTTTGTTTTCTCTTTTAAAGACGCTTCTTACAAAGCTAGGCATTCTAAAGATTTTTTCTTTCTTTAACTCTAACTTAGAGGATTTTATCTTAGATAATAATTCTTTTTGAATCATTATTTGAGCATTGAATCCGGTAGAGGATTCGTTGACTAAGAGTTGAGACTCTTCTTCAATCTCACAGTTTGCGTTGTGAGAATGACTTAGATCCATAGGATCTTTATCCATTATTAGTTTTTTGTTTTAAGACCTTATAACCAGTCTCTGATACCAAATTTTAACATGGGGGTTTTGTCGTGGATAATACGGAAATGATAAAGGGTGTACCATTGGTTTCTTAAATTCTATAGTGAAGATGGAACCATCACATGTATAGCTTCTTCCAAGCGTTTGATAATTGCTTTTGAATCGTCTAAATTCTATCTAAACAATTCATCTTTCATCACATCCCCTGGATATCCTCTGTTCCCGCACCAATAGCAACGCTGATGGACACTTTCCCAATGGCCTTCCGCCGAGCGGTACTCTTCCGATGACGCATAAGCTACTCCAGGTTCTCAGAACAAATGACTCATGGGATATGTAGAAATTGGATTTGTAAAGACAAATTTTATTCAAATCAAACATATTTACATACACTCTTGGTAACTAATACATATATATGATGGTGTTGCCATCTCCATTATATGAGAGGACTACTCACTCATCGTTTTTAGGTGAAACGTGTAAATTACAAAATATGAAAGGTTGCTGAATTTGAGATATCTACAAATGAAAGTAACTTCCTCATTTTATAGATGAATGAAGGAAGGATCCGAATAATTTGTATGCGAATATTCGTTTACGTAATTGTCATGGCTGACGTTTTATTGCATTATAGAAAAGTTTCTTGTCCATTAGTATTGTTGGCCGACAAGCTTTTTCTTCTATTTCTTTTGCTTTATTATCCACTGAGAATACTTTATTTTCCACTGAGAAAATTTTTGTCTTCGTGACTTTGTATTATTGCACCCAGACGTAAGTGCTTACATATTATTCACTTGCTGCTGATGTAGTATCTGACGTGGATTTTTCTGACGTTGGTACTGTCACCTCATCTTCATATGCTGATGTTAAACCATTTTTGTGTTCTTCATCAATAACATTTTCCTGCTGTATCTTCTTATTGCAATAAATACAAAGATACTCAGTATTTACCTTATCAAAAGCTCTGTTTAATGTAGTACATATGTCTACATTATGAATTGTCATTACTCTCCCATTACGGAATGATTTTTCAAACTGGAGAAGAGATTTGATATCTTCAGCTGTAATTTGCTTTAAGGTCTTAGAAATTACCAAAGTATGTTGATCTTGATTATTAACCTTAATAAGTGAATCATCACGTATTTTTAATAATTGATCAACTAATTGACCAAATCTTTGAACGTTCATTTGTTCAAAATTGTTGGATGTGAGTTCCATTATCCTTGATGGTGTATAATTGAGTTTATCTTTAGAAATCCCGATTTCAATTAAGTGATATGCTGGCTGGAACATACCGTCTTTCCAAATTGGAAATGTGCTGTGGATCTTGAGGAAGATTAATCGATCCGCTTCCTTAATTACCTTTGTTCTGAAGGTCTTGATAGCCTTCTTTATTGGTTCTGGTAAATGATTTATTTCCAGAAGATTTTTGCTGGGGTAAATTAACTTTACCGAACCATTTCTGAATGCTTCGCTGATGTAATCGGGTTGAGCTCCTTCAATGAAGTTAAATAGACTAGAATCCTATCTATCCGTTGTAAAGAACATTTCCGTTAAGAAATGATCTTCATTTGCCGTTCTAGCATGTTTGAAAAGTTGATTGAACCTTTCTTCGTTATGCTCGGCGTCGTTTCTCTCTCTCTTGGTTTTATGGTAGAGATTCTTCCAAGCGAAACCATTTGTGTAGGCTTTTTTCTTTCGTAGAATTTCCTTGAAGGTTGCCTTCAAGCAATCTGCGCTTGACATCGCCTTAGGAGGAGTTGTCAAGTGTTCTCGTGCATAGATTTCTCCTGCGACTTTTGCTTCGTGAGAGAGCTAAATTTTTATGATGTACTCTGTAAATTCCTTCAATCGCATGTTTTGCAAATTTCCATATGGTGTATATACCGCATATGGTCCGTTAAAAACCACATAATAATATTTTGGTCGTGAAATGACTGAATCAACTGGTGTTGATACTGAAGTGTGACCTTCAGATTTATCAGGACTTTGAATATCCTTTGTATTGGGTCTAAATCCAGTGACTAGGTCAGAGGGTTTAACCAATTTGTTAGATGTCTGTACATCTTTTACATCTTTTTCCAAGATGCTAGGAATCAACGAATTTGGTGTTTCTTTACCGGTTAACGTTTGACCCGGAATAGCTGATATTTTGCCACTATTGCTAGTGCAAGGAATATCAATTTCCTTTTGTTGCTTATTGGATTCTTCCAATAGGATTATATGATATCTTATGACCTTGAGTTCCAAGACCATTGTTGCTTCTCGCAACTTTAATTTCTGCAATTCATTCATTGCCTTGATTGCGTCAATCCTTGGTTTTAACCTTTAAACTCTCGGGTTAGAAAATCAGCAAATATATTTTTAGTTCCTGCGATGTGTTCAACGTCAAAGCAGTATCTTGATAGCCACATTAGCCATCTAACAAGTCTTCCTTGTTTGTTGTCACCTTTAATGTTGGTGTTAAGAAAATATGTGAAGTTTTTATTATCAGTCCTAATTAGAAATCTAACAGAGTGAGATAAGCACTAAACTTCTTAATAACTCGAATTACCGCTAGTATTCTTTTCATTACTATGATAATTTTTCTCATGCGTTTTAAAACTCAAGTATAAGTATATCTACAAATTAACTCGTATTCGTAGTTCTTTGCTTTGAGGATTCCACCCCAAAATTCGCCTGCATGCATCAGCTTAATGATCGCTTTATCATCCGTAAAGGATGATATAATTTTGGAAAGTCAAGTTAAGCTCTTTTAATCTTTTTCACATAGGTTGTATCATCCTCTTTCCAATCCCAAAGGGTATTGTCTCTCGAGTTTTACTCAGTAAAGGTTTTCTCATTTCTGCAAGTTTTGGAATATAACTCTCAAAATAAGTTAATGTACCTAAAAACCTTTGTAATTGTTTTTTGTCTTCTATCTTATCTGGAAATTTATGTATATGTTCCAAAATATGATTTTGAGGACAATGAAGACCTTGATCTATTTCTAGACCTAGAAAATTAATCTTTGTTTTAAAGAGTTGTGTCTTTTTTAAGGATAGGATTGTTCCTAGTTCCTCGTATTTTTTGAGTACCTTCGCAACGTGCGTATAGTGCTCTTTTTCTGTGTTGCTGAAGATGAGTATGTCATCAATATAAACACATAAGAATTTTTCAAAATATCTAAACGTGTTTTGCATATGTCTTTGAAATATGGATAGCGCTTGTTTTAATCCAAATGGTAAAACATGCCATTGATAGTGTTCTTGAGGACCGGTAAAAGCAGTTAACAATTGTGATTCTTCGTCTAACAATACCTGCAAGAATCTAGATTTACAATCGAAACTACTAAAGATCTTCTTTCCCCTTAATTTGTTTATATCCTTTGAACATTAATTGTCCGTTGATATAAATAGAATTTGGATTTGTAATGTTAGTCATTACTAAATCGTTTTCTAAATTTTCAATGATATCTAAATTGTTACATGTAGCTGTTACAGAATTTCTAAACCATTGACATTGTTTTGTAACATTAGTTGTTGCGAACTTCATATCCATGTTTTCACATGGCTTTTCAGGGATATTCAGATTATTCCGAATTATATCACATATCTGCATATTCCTAAGCCTGAGTCTGGCTTTTTCTTGCATTTCTTTTGTATAGAGATTTCTAGTTTCAGTAGAACTTAAATTAGTTCCCGTGAACATGTAGTAGATAATATCTATTACATCTTGAGCGACACCCATAGGAGTTTCAGTTGTAAACTCTGTATTTTGGATGAAGTTTTTAACATTACCACTGGTTTTATGTTCAACTAAAAGTAAAACCTTTTTAGCGGTATTATAGGCTTCTTTATTAACTTGTATCACCAAGCTTAATTCTGTAGCCCATTCTTCATTGAGTTTGTCTCGATTGATGTCTATATCAAGATTTAAAACTCGTAAATCCGTTATTTTATCCCTAGTCTCGCCTTGATTAAAGGTGGTGCTAGATTCGTCTCTATTCATTCTGAACGTTTTTGTATAATCTTCGTCTGAAGTAGTTTCTTCTTGTGTTGAGTGTTCTTCAGAAGAAGATGTATGGTCTTTTTCTAAGACATTTATGGTTTCTATTCCAAGAATATTTCTTAATTCTGGTCTATTTACCATTTCTTCTACTACTTACTCATTTCTCGACGAGAGTCATAAGATAGATTACTTCATCTAAAGGTGAAGTCTTCTTCCCATCTAGAATTAATTCTTTTTTCTCCAGGTTGCCCCAGAAAAATAATTCTAGCTTATCGCTAATACTCATAGCTTTTGTATTTTTGGTTTTTGAGGCCAAGGCAAAGCATTAGGGTCTGTAGAGGATTCTAATCCTTTATTTCCAACCATAAAGTTGGGATGACTATACTTCCCATCAGATGGAAAGGTAGGTTCAAAAGGTTTTTTATGAACCACAATTGCTCTTTCTTTTGAATCACTTATGATCTTGGCAGCAGTAAATTCTAAGTCTTTAACCGTGCATAAAGGATCATTAATTTTTTGATGTAAAACATCAAATTTGTTTAAGATGAGCTTATTCTCTTCTATGAGTTGTTCTACCATTTTTTCAATGCTAGTAATACTCATTTTAAACGGATGGTGGTATTGGTAATTTCTTATTACCAGAAATTTCCCGTAAATAGATTTCTTCTTGAAAATCATTTCTGTTTGCAAGAATTTGAACTCTTTTCGTATGAAAAATAAGTGTTTCGCTTTTTATGGTGTGCCAGTTTATTGGTTTTGTAATAGGTCTAACTCTTAAAGGTTTTGTTTCTTTAAGAAGTTTTTCCTTTTTAAATACTGGATCCATATTAATGGTATTTATTCCAGCAATCCCAACATTCCCATTTTGAGGGTAATGAATCATTTAAAGGTTTTCCAGATATTTCTCTTTGAAAGATATCTTTCTGGAATTTACTTTTCTTGCAAAGAAAGCTGATTCTCATTTCTTTCCAGAGTTTCTGGAAACAAATAGGTTTCTTTATGGTATCAGTGATATCCATTTATCCGCAAATTTTTTTAAGCGTTTGGGTTGCGTTATCTATTCTTTCTGAAATAGATACGAGAAGTTCATTATCTGATCTCATGGATGCAGATCTTTCTAGCAAGTTGTCTCTTGCCATAGGAGTTCTAACAAGGCTCCTTCGTGAAGAGGTTTCTCCAATTGAGAACCTATTACTTAATATATTAGGTGTTTCACCTAATATACTTTTGTCTTTAGCAATATCCATTGCCCAAGAGTCGGTGTTAGGATCTACGTTAGAAAAATTCTTTTCTTTTATAGTTCCTATTTCAGAGAAAACATCGTCTAATTCAATGTATTCTGTTTTTTTCTATAGTCAATGCTATGATGACTATTAGTTAAAGTATAACTTATTAAATAAGTTACACTAAAAGGTTTATCACCTTCATTCATCAAATCTTCTCTTTCGAAGTGATGTATGAGAGATAAAGCTTTGTCTAAGTTTTTGCTGTGTATACTAAATCCAAACATAGGATATACTGCGAACATAAATTTATTGTAAGCTAGGTTGCCTTTTGCTGCACCTAGTACACAATCTTTTCTATCATTAATTCTATTATCAATTAATGCTAGTTTTAATTTCTACAATTCATTCATTGCCTTGACTACGTCAATCCTTGGTTTTAACGTGTAAACTCTCGGGTTAGAAAATCAGCAAATATATTTTTAGTTCCTGCGATGTGTTCAACCTCAAAGCAGTATCTTGATAGCCACATTTGCCATCTAACAAGTCTTCCTTTTTTGTTGTCACCATTAATGTTGGTGTTAAGAAAATATGTGAAGTTTTTATTATCGGTCCTAATTAGAAATCTAACAGAGTGAGATAAGCACTAAACTTCTTAATAACTCGAATTACATTAGGTATTCTTTTCATTACTATGATAATTTTTCTCATGCTTTTAAAAGCTCGCTGTATATATCTACAAATCAACTCGTATTCAGAGTTATTTGCTTTGAGGTTTCCACCCCAAAATTCGTCTGATGCATCAGTTTCAATGATCAGTTTATCATCTGGTAAAGGATGATATAATTTTGGAAAGCTGGTTAGGCGTTTTTTAATCTTTTTCACATAGGTTGTATCAACCTCTTTCCAATCCCAAAGGGTATTGTCTCTGATTTTTACCTGTAAAGGTTTTCTCATTTCTGCAAGTATTGGAATATAACTCTCAGAATAAGTTAATATACCTAAAAACCTTTGTAATTATTTTTTGACTTCTATCTTATCTGGAAATTTATGTATATGTTCCAAAATATGATTTTGAGGACAATGAAGACATTGATCTATTTCTAAACCTAGAAAATTAATCTTTGTTTTAAAGAGTTGTGTCTTTTTTAAGGATAGGTTTATTCCTAGTTCCTCGCATTTTTTGAGTACCATCGCAACGTGCGTATAGTGCTCTTTTTTTGTGTTGCTGAAGATGAGTATGTCATCAATATAAACACATAAGAATTTTTCAAAAGATCTAAATGCGTTTTGCATATGTTTTTGAAATATGGATGGTGCTTGTTTTAATCCAAATGGTAAAATATGCCATTGATAGTGTCCTTGAGGGCAGTTAAAAGCAGTTAACAATTGTGATTCTTCATCTAACAATACCTGCCAGAATCCAGATTTTCAATCAAAACTACTAAAGAACTTATTTCCCCTTATAAGTGTTAGAAGTTCGACTTTATTAGGTAGATTATGACTATATCCTATTGTTGCCATATTCATGGCTTTATAGTTGACAACCATTCTCATTTTTCCTCTTCTTTTTTCAGCTTCGTTTTCCACAAGGAATGCTGGAGACATGTGAGGAGATTTACTAGGCTTAATGATTCTTAAGTCTAATAATTCTTGAATTTGTTTTCCAAATTCTTCTCTATCTAGAGGGCTATAGATCATAGGTTTTACCTTGACGATTGTCTTGGGATCTATGAGCTTAATCATGGCTTTCATCCATTCTTTTGACTTTATAGGGTCTATAGAATTTTCATTACACACTTTTTGTAATAGATTATTAATCTTTTGAAACTTAGAGTTGTCTAGATTAAATTCTATTTCAGATTTTAGTGTTTCAGTTTCTTTTTCGAGTGTACTATTCCCCCCTCTAAAAATTGAATAGTGTGGGGACTAATGTTGACAGCTGGTGTTATGGGTAGTTTAGAATTCTTTTTCATGGAATCTAAAAAACCCTTATGTGCAATTTTCATTGCTTTTCTAGTCTTGCCAATAATCACAGGTTGATTATTGAGTGTTAGAATAATTCTGTCGGTGAATTGTGTGAAAGGTTCATACAACTGACAGAAATTATTTCCTAAGATTAGGTCTACACTAGTTTCTTGTTGATAGATTGTAGGGATATGAAATATCTCTCCTGCAATATTTATATTAAGATTTTTACAAACCTTGGAGATTGTTATCCTTTCTCCGTTTGCAATCTTAACTTTGATTTTATTGGGAGCATTTTCCCAATGTTCGGCAGGTATAACAAATCTGCATGCAACACATAGACTTGCACCCGTATCTACATAACAATGTAGGTTAATTTGTTTATATCCTTTGAACTTTAATTGTCCTTTGATATAAATAGAATTTTGATTTGTAATGTTAGTCATTACTAAATCGTTTTCTAAATTTTCAATGATATCTAAATTGTTAGCTGTAGCTGTTACAGAATTTCTAAACCATTGACTTTGTTTTGTAACATTAGTTGTTACGAAGTTCATATCCATGTTTTCACATGGCTTTTCAGGGATATTCAGATTATTCCGAATTATATCCTTCTGAAGAAAATTCGCCATTGCTAGTATTTTCTTTAAAGATATAAACTTCAATTGATGAATCATATCCATCTTCTATTGGATCAAATCCTAAATTATTCATTTCCTTAATAAGTTTTATCTTATGAGGATATTGTTGTTTATTAGGACATTCGTTAGCATAGTGTCCTTCGATATTGCAGATCCAAAATCTACAATCTTTCTTGCCCTTAGGACAGAATTTTTGTTTGTCAGATTTCTTAATCTGATTGTCTTTAGGTTTGAAATACTTTCCTGGTTTAAACCTTTTATACTTCTTCTGGTAAGAGTATTTTCTTTTGTATTTTTCTTTGAGTTTATTCTTCTTTTTATAATAACTCTTTTTAGAATATCCTTCTTCTCTACATCCGTAAGTAGGTAGATTTTCTGATACTTTCTTACAACAACGTTTATTGAATTTTTTCAATTGTTGATGTTTATCAGATGTTTCACATATCTTGTTAATTTCATTTTTAAAAAGTTTTGTGGCAAGTCCAAAACTGAAATTAGTAGTTCCAGTTTTTAAATTAGTCTCCCTGAATTGTTGGAGTGTTGTTGGTCCTACAATAGGAATTTTTGAAAGGAATTCGTTAATGAGACCTTCATATTCTCTAGGAGGTAGATCGTAGAGGTTTCTTTCATATTCTAGTATGAAAGCATCTATTTGACAGATATCACATATCTGCATATTCCTAAGCCTGAGTCTGGCTTTTTCTTGCATTTCTTTTGTATAGAGATTTCTAGTTTCAGTAGAACTTAAATTAGTTCCCTTGAACATGTAGTAGATACTATCTATTACATCTTCAGCGACACCCATACGAGTTTCAGTTATAAACACTGTATTTTGGATGAAGTTTTTAACATTACCACTGGTTTTATGTTCAACTAAAAGTAAAACCTTTTTAGCGGTATTATAGGCTTCTTTATTAACTTGAATTACCAAGCTTAATTCTGTAGCCCATTCTTCAATGAGTTTGTCTCGATTGATGTCTATATCAAGATTTAAAACTTGTAAATCCGTTATTTTATCCCTAGTGTTAGTAGGAAAATTAAATGAATTGGGCCTATTACTAGTCTCCCCTTGATTAAAGGTGGTGCTAGATTCGTCTCTATTCATTCTGAACGCTTCAGTATAATCTTCGTGCAAGTAGTTTCTTCTTGTTCGAGTGTTCTTCTTAAGATGATGTATGGTCTTTTCTAAGACATTTATGGTTTCTGCTTCCAAGAATCTTTCTTAATTCTCGGTCTATTTACCATTTCTTCTACTACTGCCTGCTCGAGAGAGTCATAAGATAGATTACTTCATCTAAAGGTGAAGTCTTCTTCCCATCTAGAATTAATTCTTTTTCTCCAGTTGCCCTAAAAAAATAATTCTAGCTTATCGCTAATACTCATAGCTTTTGTATTTTTGGTTTTGAGGCCAAGGAAAAGCATTAGGGTCTGTAGAGGATCCTAATCCTTTATTTCCAACCATAAATTTGGGATAACTATACTTCCCATCAGATGGAAAGGTAGGTTCAAAAGGTTTTTTATGAACAGCAATTGCTCTTTCTTTTAAATCACTTATGATCTTGGCGGCGGTAAATTCTAAGTCTTTAACCGTGCATAAAGGATCATTAATTTTTTTGATGTAAAACATCAAGTTTGTTTAAGATGAGCTTATTCTCTTCTATGAGTTGTTCTACCATTTTTTTCAATGTTAGTAATACTCGTTTTAAACGGATGGAGGTATTGGTAATTTCTTATTACCAGAAATTTCCCGTAAATAGATTTCTTCTTGAAAACCATTTCTGTTTGCAAGAATTTGAACTCTTTTCGTATGAAAATTAAGTGTTTCGCTTTTTAAGGTGTGCCAGTTTACTGGTTTTGTAATAGGTCTAACTCATAAAGGTTTTGTTTCTTTAAGAATTTTTTCCTTTTTAAATACTGGATCCATATTAATGGTATTTATTCCAGCAATCCCAATATTCCCATTTTGAGGGTAATGAATCTTTTAAAGGTTTTCCAGATATTTCTCTTTGAAAGATATATTTCTGGAATTTACTTTTCTTGCAAAGAAAGTTGATTCTCATTTCTTTCCAGAGTTTATGGAAACAAATAGGTTTCTTTATGGTATCAGTGATATCCATTTATCCGCAAAGTTTTTTAAGTGTTTGGGTTGCGTTATCTATTCTTTCTAAAATAGATACGAGAAGTTCATTATCTGATCTCACGGATGCAGATCTTTCTAGCAAGTTGTCTCTTGCCATAGCAGTTCTAACAAGGCTGCTTCGTGAAGAGGTTTATCCAATTGAGAACCTATTACTTAATATATTAGGTGTTTCACCTAATATAATTTTGTCTTTAGCAATATCCATTGCCCAAGAGTCGGTGTTAGGATCTATGTTAGAAAAGTTCTTTTCTTTTATAGTTTCTATTTCAGAGAAAACATCATCTAATTCAATGTATTCTGTTTTTCTATAGTTCATGCTATGATGACTATTAGTTAAAGCATAACTTATTAAATAAGTTACACTAAAAGGTTTATCACCTTCATTCATCAAATCTTCTCTTTCGAAGTGATGTATGAGAGATAAAGCATTGTCTAAGTTTTTTTGTGTATACTAAGTCCAAACTTAGGATATATCATAACATAAATTTATTGTAAGCTAGTTTGCCTTTGTCTTTTTTCTAGTACACAATCTTTTCTATCATTAATTTTATTATCAATTAATGCTAGTTTAATAGGCGTATTAAAACCTTCTTGAAATTCAGGTTTTATACAAATCTTTATGGCTCCAAGATGAACCATACTGATCTTTGATCTATGTTCTTCTTTTATTTGAAGAAGAATTTTATTTACCTCTTGTTTTAACAAAATATCTATGTGAAGTTCTTGTGTACTAACAAAATAGAAAATTTTGTTTTCTCTTTTAACGACGCTGTTTACAAAGCTAGGCATTCTAAAGATTTTTTCTTTATTTAACTCTAACTTAGAGGCTTTTATCTTATATAATAATTCTTGTTGAATCATTATTTGAGCATTGAATCCGGTAGAGGATTCGTTGACTAAGAGTTGAGACACTTCTTCAATCTCACAGTTAGCGTTGTGAGAATGACTTAGATCCATAGGATCTTTATCCGTTATTAGTTTTTTTGTTTTAAGACCTTATAACCAGGCTGTGATACCAAATTTTAAGATGGGGGTTTTGTCGTGGATAATGCGGAAATGATAAATGGTGTACCTTTGGTTTTTTAAATTCCATAATGAAGATGGAACCATCACAAGTATAGCTTCTTCCAAGCGTATGATAATTGCTTTTCAATAGTCTAAATTCTATTTGAACAATTCCTCTTTCTACATATCCCCTGGATATCCTCTGTCCCCGCACCAATAGCAACGCCTATGGACACTTTCCCTATGGCCTTCCGCCGAGCGGTACTCTTCCGATGACGCATAAGCTACTCTGTGTTCTCGTAACAAATGACTCATGGGATATGTAGAAATTGGATTTGTAAAGACAAATTTTATTCAAATCAAACATATTTACATACACTCTTGGTAACTAATACATATATATGATGGTGTTGCCATCTCCATTATAGGAGAGGACTACTCACTCATCATTTTTAGGTGAAAGTCAGAATTACAAAATATGAAAGGTTGTTTGAATTCGAGATATCTACAAATGAAAGTAACTTCCTCGTTTTACAGATCAATGAAGGAAGGATCCGAATAATTCATATGCGAATATTCATTTACATAATTGTCATGGCTGATGTTTTATTGCATTATAGAAAATTTTCTTGTCCATTAGTATTGTTGGCCGATAAGCTTCTCCTTCTTTTTCTTTTGCTTTATTCTCCACTGAGAATACTTTATTTTCCACTGAGAAAATTTTTGTCTTCGTGACTTTGTATTATTGCACCCTGACGTAAGTGCTTACATATTATCCACTTGCTGCTGATGTAGTATCTGACGTGGATTTTTCTGACATTGGTACTGTCACCTCGTATATATATGCTGATGTTGAACCATTTTTGTGTTCTTCATCAATAACATTTTCCTGCTATATCTTCTTATTGCAATAAATACAAAGATACTCAGTTTTTACCTTATCAAAGGCTCTGTTTAATGTAGCACATCGGTCTACATTATGAATTGTCATTACTCTCCCATTACGGAATTATTTTTAAAACTGGAGAAGAGATTTGATATCTTCAGCTGTAATTTGCTTTAAGGTCTTTGAAATTACCAAAGTATGTTGATCTTGATAATTAACCTTAATAAGTGAATCATCACGTATTTTTAATAATTGATCAATTAATTGGCTAAATCTTTGAACGTTCATTTGTTCAAAATTTTTGGATGTGAGTTCCATTATCCTTGATGGTGTATAATCGAGTTTATCTTTAGAAATCCCGATTTCAATTATGTGATATGCTGGCTGGAACATACCGTCTTTCCAAATTGGAAATGTGATGTAGATCTTGAGGAAGATTAATTGATCTGCTTCCTTAATTACCTTTGTTCAGAAGGTCTGCATAGCCATATTTATTGGTTCTGGTAAATGATTTATTTCCAGAAGATTTTTGCTAGGGTAAATTAACTTTACCAAACCATATCTGAATGCTTCGTTGACAGAACTGGGTTGAGCTCCTTCAATGAAGTTAAATAGACTAGAATCCTTTCTATCCATTGTAAAGAACTTTTCCGTTAAGAAGTGATCTACATTTGCCGTTCTAGCATGTTTGAAAAGTTGATTGAACCTTTCTTCGTTATGCTCGAAGTGCTGTTCTGACAAACAAAAATTCTGTCCTAAGGGCAAGAAAGATTGTAGATGTTGGATCTGCAATATCGAAGGACACTATGCTAACGAATGTCCTAATAAACAACAATATCCTCATAAGATAAAACTTATTAAGCCCTAATAAGGAGAACCAAGCCCTAATAGGACACTATGTGAATGCAAATGCTAATAATGAGAACCAAGCCCTAGCTCAAGGAGCGAGGCGTACTTTGCAAAGTTATGCAACGGCCACTATTGAGCAATTCATTCCCGCTATCGTAGCACCGCAAGATGCTGCGGAAGTCTATCACCCTAGGCCTAATGTAATTCAAATGGTGACCAACTATTCTACTTTTCATGGAATTCAGAACGAGGATCCTGGTGTTCACGTGACGAATTTCTTGGAAATCGTTAGCACAGTGAAACCAGAATTAATCCCGGAGGGGAACATTCGTCTTAAGCTTTTCCCTTTCACTTTGAAAGATAAATCTAAGCAATGGCTTCTCTCTTTAGAGGCTGGATCTATCACTACTTGGGAACAATTGTTGCAAAAATTCATGAATAAGTATTTTCCCTTGGGAAAAACCTTTAAGTTACGCCAAGACATCCTAGGAATTAAGCAACAACCTGGGGAGAGTTTTGATCAAGCTTGGGATCGTTTCAAGGAAGCTATGAGGAAGTGTCCTCATCATGACATCTCTCTTTGGCTTTTAATGCAAACTTTTTACCATGGGTTGAGAGAGACGGAGAAAATTAGAGTAGACTCCTCCAGCAATGAAGCGTTTGCTCTTTTATTCCCTTAGGAGGCACAAGGGAAGATGGAGCAAATAGCGATGAATAGCCAATGGGGAGACAATGACATAGCTACTGTGAAGATGGCCGCTGACATATTTGATGATAGTGCATCTACCAAAATCTTAGAACAACTTTCTGTTATCAACAATAGGTAGATGGGATGCAAGAGAGGATGACAAGAGTAGAGAAGAAAGGGCTGGAATTGAGGTAGCACCTCAAAGTGAGAATGCTTTGGTCTTGAAGAAGCCAATTATATCGGGGGAGGTGCAGCCTAATCATAACCATCCTGGATTCCGATATAGTGACATTAATGCAGGAGAAAAGGCCTAAACCGCCTACCACTTATGTACCACAAAGAAACTAAAACTTTTGGTTGGGAAGTCTGCGATATAAAATCGAGTAATGTCGCCACCGACAATATGGGACAACTTTCAAAATCTATGGCTGATTTAGCCACTAACTTTAGCCAATATTGTCGAAGACCGATGCTAAGGTGACCAATCAAGAAGCTCTAGTACAAAACCTCACGCACTGAGATAGGACAACTAGTGAGCAAGTCTCAACTAGACCTCCTGGAGGGTTGCCAAACAACACTGAGAAGAACCCTAAGGATTTGAATGCGATCATGACAAGAAGTGGAAAAGAGGTAACTCCACCATCCCTGAAAGAGAAAGAGAAAGTCATAAAGAATAAGGATGGTAAGCCAAGCAATGAGACTAATACTTCCGAGACTTTGCCTGAGCAAAGAACGTATAAAGAACCTGCTGGCCCTAGAGTTGAACTTTACGATAACAAGTATCCAATTTTCACTGATGTCGATCCTTCAACTCTACCTTATCCTCCACCAAAGCCGAAGCCTAAGTTTGATAATAAGAGGTATAAGAAGTTCGTGGATATGTTTAGTAAGTTACAAATCAATATACCCCTAGTTGAAGCACTAGCTGAAATGCCTGAGTACACCAAGTTTTTAAAAGACGCCGTCTCAACTAAAAGGAAACTTCTAGATTTAGAATCCATATGCCTTAATGAGGAGTGCTCAGCCATTCTCCAACATAAATTACCCCCAAAATGCAAAGATCCGGGAAGCTTTCTCATTCCCTGCACCATAGGTAACGTATGTTTAAACAAAGCTTTGTGTGATCTAGGAGCTAGCGTGAACCTGATGCCACTATCTATTTTTCGGAAGCTAGGCATGAAAGATCTTAAGAAGACCTCAATCACACTGCAATTAGCTGACCGTTCTGTCAAAGAACCGTGTGGAGTGGTTGAGGATGTGCTAGTAAGAGTTGAAAAGTTTGTATTTCCTGTCGACTTTGTGGTATTAGATGTGGAAGCTAACTACGAAGTACCCTTGATATTAGGGAGACCTTTCATGGCCACTAGTAGAACACTAATTGATGTTTACAAGGGCGAGTTAGTGTTAAGAGTGAATGAAGAGAGAGTTGCATTCAATGTCTTCGACACTATGAAGCAACCTGATGATGGAGAGGATGCATGTTTCATGTTAGATTCCATTGATAGGATCGTTCAAGAATTTCAACAACATGAAAGTATAAAGGATTTCTTGGATGCTGTCTTAGAAGAAGAAGATGAAGTCAAGTACGTAAGTAGTGAGGAGGAGAAGATGATATGGCCAGGATGTAGTAGAGGAACCCCAAGGCCTGTAGAGGAAGTAAGTGCTGCAGAGATTGAAAGATTCTATCATAGACCAACGTGGCATAAGTACTTTGAACTCAAACTCATTGGTCAAAAGTTGAAGACCTCTTTGGAAGAACCTCCCACAAATTTGACTTTAAAACCTCTTCCTGCGAATTTGAAGTATGTATTTCTTCAAGATGAGACTTTGCCGCTAATTATATCTTCTTCCTTGACGGACTTACAAGAGGAGAAACTAATGAGAGTTCTGAGAGAGTACCGCGGAGCATTTGGATGGACCATAGCTGACGTTAAGGGCATTAGTCCTAGCGTATGTATGCATAAGATCTCCGTGGACCCTGAAAAGAAAGCTGTTGCACAACCTCAGAGGCGTTTAACCCCACAATTAAAAGAAGTGGTTAGGGATGAGGTTATAAAAATGCTAGAAATGTGAATTATATTTCCAATTACTAATAGCGAATGGGTAAGCCCTATCCATGTAGTTCCCAAAAAGGGAGGATTGACGGTGCAAGCCAATGAGTTGAATGAGTTAATTCCTATGAGGCTTATCACCGGTCATCGAGTATGCATAGACTTTAGGAAACTAAATGATGCGACTCGTAAGGACCATTTTCCTCTTCCCTTCATCGATCAAATGCTCGAGAGACTGAGCGGGCATGCTTTCTATTGTTTTCTTGACGGGTATTCGGGATACTATCAAATCCACATCTCGCCTGAAGATCGTGAGAAAACAACGTTTACATGCCCATATGGGACATTTGCGTATAATCGAATGCCATTTGGATTGTGCAACGCCCCCGCGACATTTCAACGATGTATGATGTCATTATTTTCGGATATGGTGGAAGATTTCTTGGAAATCTTTATGGATGATTTCTCCGTGTTTGGAGACGATTTTATTCATGTCTCACACATCTAGCACGAGTGTGTTGAAGAGATGTGAGAGACGAATCTTGTGCTTAATCGGGAGAAATGTCATTTGATGGTTACGGAAGGTATAGTACTCGGCCACCGCATATCAAAGAACGGAATAGAGGTGGATAGAGCCAAAGTTGAGGTGATCGAGAAATTACCCCCACCTACCAATCTTAAAACTTTGCGAGGTTTTTTAGGCCACGCCGGATTTTATCGTAGGTTTATTAAGGACTTTTCCTTAATCTCTAGACCTCTTACCGAATTATTGGCCAAGGATGTGCCATTTGTGTTTTCTAATGAGTGCATAAAAGCTTTCAACGAAATAAAAAGTAGATCGATTATCGCACCCGCTCGGGTCACACACGGTTGGGATCTTCCGTTTGAACCGATGTGTGATGCAAGTGATACTGCTTTGTTGGCGCGCTTTGGGTCAAAGAAAAAGATAAGATTTTTAGGCCTATTTATTATGCAAGCCGGACTTTGAATGCTGCCCAAAGAAATTACGCCACAATGGAGAAGGAACTTTTGGCCGTTATCTTTGCTTTTGACAAGTTAAGATCTTACTTAGTGGGATCTAAAGTCACTGTGTGGACTGACCATGCAGCTCTTAAGTATCTCCTAGCAAAGCAAGATTCAAAGCCTAGATTGTTGAGATGGATTCTACAGCTGCAAGAATTTGACGTAGAAATCCGAGATAAGAAATGAAGTGAGAACGTGGTGGCCGATCATCTATCGTGCTTACAATTAGAGGATGGTGAGGAATTACCTGAGATAGGAGAATCTTTTCCTGATGAACAACTTTTCTCCATCACCACCATCGGGGGACATGATGATTGTGTTGCAGTTTCTTCGCGAATAGAGGTTGTGAAGGAGAAGAAGCAACCATGGTTTAGTTTGTTTGTTAATTATCTATCCATAAAGTACCTACCACCAAATCTCATCGCCCAAGAAAGAAAAAAAAATTCTTTAAGATCTTAGACACTATTATTGGGATGAGCCTTATTTGTTTAAGCTAGGATCGATAATGTTTTTCGAAGGTGTGTGCCAGAGGAAGAGTATAATGATATCCGGAAGCATTGTCATTCTTATGAAGTTGGAGGACACTACGGTGGAGGAAAAACTGCGGCCAAGGTCCTCCAATGCGGTTTTTATTGGCCGACATTGTTTAAGGATGCACACCAATATGCAAAAGCATGTCATGCTTGTCAAATGACTGGAAATATTTCACGGAGGAATGAGATGCCACTTAAGAGCATCTTAGAAGTAGAACTTTTTGACATTTGGGGAATATATTTCGTTGGACCCTTCACTTCATCATTATCTAACCGATATATCTTAGTTGCTGTTGATTATGTATCCAAATGGGTTGAGGCCATTTCTTCCCCTACTAACGATGCTAGGGTTGTGGTTAGATTCTTGAAAAAGAATATTTTTACAAGGTTTGGGACACCTAGGGCGATTATAAGAGACAATGGTAGTCATTTCTGTAATAAACCTTTTGAAAGGCTGATGGTTAAGTATGGGGTTCGACATAAGCTAGCAACTGCATATCACCCCCATACTAGTGGACAGGTAGAAGTTACCAATCGAGAGATAAAGCGTATCTTGAAAAAGCGTCAATACGACTAGGAAGGATTGGTCGTTACGTTTAGACGACGCTTTATGGGCTTATAGGACTGCATATAAAACCTCGATTGGAATGTCACCGTATAGGATTGTTTTTGGAAAGGCATGTCATCTACCTGTGGAACTGGAGCACCGGGCCATGTGGGCAACAAGGATGCTAAATTTTGATGAGACGTTGGCGGTGAGAAGAGGATGTTAGAATTAACTCGCTTTGAGGAGTTTCGTTTAGAGGCATACGAGAATGCCAAGATTTTCAAGGAGCGCACGAAGAAGTTCCATGACAAGAAAATTCTGGAGAGGACCTTTCAAGAGGGTGATCTGGTTCTCTTGTACAATTCGCGCTTAAGACTCTTCCCGGGTAAGTTGAAATCAAGATGGTGTGGCCCATTTCAAGTACAACAAGTCTTTCCTTCCTGAGGCGGTGGAGCTATTCAATTTGAAAGACGGGTCCAAATTTGTGGTCAATGGACATCGTGTGAAGCATTATCACGGGCTTCCGCTTTGATCTTTGAGGAGGAAGTTTTGTACCTCGATGACCCTGTCTATGAATAAACCATCTTGAACTGAGTCGAGCTAGCGACTATAAATTTAGAACTACTACCTATAACTATCTTTTTCGTTTTTCTTTTTAATAAAGTAGCATCGCCTATCACGGTTTTTTTTCTATCTCGCCATGTTCCGAGTCTAAGTTCGAAATAAACGAGGTTTTTCCTTGATAGCCGTCATGTGAGTTTTTATTTAGGTTTAAATCCCTTTTGGTCTTGTCCATGGCAGTATAAAGTAAAGTGGCTTAAACTATTTTTAGATATCTATATCTAATTATCGCCACATTATTTTATAACTTCCATAGACATGGTATTTGACGATTTCATGGAGCTTGTTTGTTTATACAGATGATGTCTGCTCTCTCCACAACAATGCCGATGATTACTCCGATATTGTTCCTTTAATTGGGAGCCGTTTCCAGAGCTAAGTCTTTCATCTTGAACTCTCATTTATTTTTGTCATTGAGGACAATGACATGTTTAAGTGGGGGACAAGGGACTTAGCTATATGTTAAAAATATATGTTGAAAAAGTCAAGGGGAACGGAATACTGGGACAATATTGAGCCAAATTTAAAATTTTCATGGATAAATGCCAAGTTGTTTAACTCGTACCCTTAAACTTGTGAAGTTCTTATACTTAGAAATGATAGGAAATGAACCAAGTTGCATGAGTACGTGGTCATATGATACTTTTGCGATAAATTGTTAGTAAACTTAAGGATATTCATGCCAACAATTGCAAGTAGTTAGGTATTGTTCAATTACTCAACATGTGAATCGCTTAGTACCGCATGAGTTATAATACTTGAAAGAAATATGTGTACATTGCGTAGATAAGTGGTTATGAGGACCTAATGTCGATATTTCTCGACTAATGTATTCTGATCTTCTAGCCAACAAAAGCGGAGTAATAAGCTTGGGACGTACCTGTGTTTTGACAATGCATTAAAACACTGGGCTTGTAGTAACATTACCAAAGTAGCCCCGCGCTTGTGGTAATATTCGATGCTATGCTTAATCTAAGATAGGGGATACTCTATGAAAATTTTTCTTCCTTGAGATTAGTAGTATTCAAAAATATGCAAAATTGAAAAAATTTAAATTTTAGAGGCTTTGAGTAGTACTCGGTCTCCAAGTCCAAAAACCCTATAGATACGCTCTTGCTTATTGTTCTAGTGCTTTAACCATTGCGAGGCATAAGAAGTATGAATGCTGATGTTGGAGAATTTTGATATGAAGTCTGCATAAGCTCTAATCTTGCTACATTTATATAAAACCAATGCACATGCACACAATCACTTCGATTCATAGCGAGTAGTGAATAATGCTTATCTTATGAGCATGAATGGTATGAGTTGACTCGGGTTTCTTGTGTAAGTATGAAATGACCAAGGAAAATGTTGTCTTGGGAATGACTTATTGATGCTTTGTTCGAATGAAGCAAAGTTTAAGTGGGGGCATTTTGATGATGAGTTAAAATATACCTATTTATGTCATCAATTATAACCTTAAATCGGAGTTAATTATATATATTTCGTATTAAATCACGTGTTTATATGTATTATTTAATGTTAAGTGATTATTAATATGATTTTTGGTATTTAGCCGTTTTTATAAAAGAGCAATTAATTGTGTGATAAATACTGATTTTGCAGATCATAACGAATCGGGAAGATAATTATCACGCAATCGAGAAATCTCAAGATAAAAGAGAAGAAAATCGGAGCATTGAAGAAAAGATTAATCGATCAATTCAAAAGCATGGAGTGGGGAACAAGTCGGAAAAAGCGGAGTGAAAACGCGTAACAAGGGGAAGGCTCGGTCGACCGAGCCTAGCCATTCGATCGATCGAGCGCGTGTAGGTTCGGTAACCCGAGCCTAATTTGATAAATGCATGTCAATCTTCTGGATTCTCCCTATGTCGGCTACAACTCCTATATAAACAGCAGCCACGATGCTAAGAAAACACACACCACTTTAACACAAAACAATTTATACAATTTGAGTTTTTAGTTTTCTTTTCTTTTATTTATGTTCGTTCATTGTGGATTCATCGGATTCTCCGGTTGGGGAGCGCATTAAAGAGTGGGAGTCACTCTCGTCTTGAGGTATGACTATTCAATTATGCAATCTTTATTCGTAGATCTGATGTATTTTATTATGGAGTAGTTTTTCTTGTATTGATTGCGTGATGTAGATTAATTTACGAACCCATGTGTTTTGGTTAGAAACGTTAGGAAGTAATCATGATTTGTTCCGACACAGAACTGTGTTCGGTCAACCGAGACATGTCATTCGGTCGCCCGAGTCTTTGTCGTTCGGTTGACCGAGCGTGGTAATGTGTAGGGCAATATTATGATCGGCTTCGACTACGCCGATTCTCCGATTTTGAATTAAAACGAGTAATTAAACTGATCAACTTAATTATTTGTCATCATAATTTAACATGAAACCCAAAAAGTGATTGTTACTTAGGATATAGATTGAATCGGCATCTAAGAAGTGCGCCCTTACCCTAGGAATGTTGCTTAGATGAGGTTACGGTTTATACCGGCATCCCTAGTTTCGTAATTGTGTCGGAAGTTATATGAGATGGAGGCATTAAAAAGCGTAGTCACGTAATGGAGGCACGATGATTTAGAGGCCTAACCGAGCTAAATCTACCTTGTGGATGACTCCCGTAGTCATAATAATTAATCTTTAACGCTTGTTTTATCTCGTTATCATCCTAATTCACATGGGGAGTTATAATCTACTAGCGTAATCAATACCATTTGTTTAGATAATATCAACCATATTATCCGTGTTTTAGTAGTCTTTAGTCTGTGTTTGTGGTCTTTTGTGTCTTGTGGTTGTCACTATTTTATTTACTACATTTAGTTGGTCATAGACAGCCCTTTCAATTTAGTTCTAAAAGGATAAAGTTGTGTTTTATTTGTGCCGATTCTCTGTGGGATCGACCTCGACTCTACGTAGCTATACTACAATTGAACCTAGTTCTCTTGCTAGTGTGTTAGTAGGCATTGAGTTAATAATTTAACTTGACCTCCATCAAGTTTTTGGCGCCGTTGCCGGGGACTCGAGTCATTAAATTAAGATATAGCTTATTTTGTTAGAATCTGGATTCGTGAATATTCGTGAATAAGAGTTTGTATATTAAACGATTAATCGTAAAAAAAAAAAAAAAAAGAGAGTTCGGTCGACCGAACCACAGCTCTCGGTCGACCGAGAATTTATTTTCTTTTCTGTTTCTGATTATGTATTAGTTTTATGATATTTTGCTTCTGTTTTATTTACGTTTTCTTTTCTCAAACTTATTTCGAGTCTGTTTTTGTTAGTTAGTTAAAGGCCTAGCCTTTACTAGTGATTAATTGTTTTATTGTTGTTTATTATTTTATAGTACGCTACTCGGAAGTCGAAGGAACCGCTTGAGCCTTATAATCCTGAAATAGAGAAATTTGCGAGAAGGAATAGGAAGTTAGCTAGGGAACTGGCTAAACAAGGAGAAGAGGATCCAAATCTTGAGGAAAGCGAGCAAGGAGTGGAAGAAGGACATACCAGGTACCTAATCCTGCTATTAATCATGTTATTAATAATGCCAATAATGTGAATGCAAATGCTAATAATGAGAACCAAGCCCTAGCTCAAGGAGCGAGGCGCACTTTGCAAAGTTATGCAATGCCCACTATTGAGCAATTCATTCCCGCTATCGTAGCACCGCAAGATGCTGCGGAAGTCTATCACCCTAGGCCTAATGTAATTCAAATGGTGACCAACTATTCTACTTTTCATGGAATTGAGCGAGGATCCTGGTGTTCACGTGACGAATTTCTTGGAAATCGTTAACCAAATGAAACCGAATTAATCCCGGAGGGAACATTCATCTTAAACTTTTCCTTTCACTTTGAAAGATAAAGCTAAGCAATGGCTTCTCTCTTTAGGTGGATCTATCACTACTTGGGAACAATTGTTGCAAAAATTCATGAATAAGTATTTTCCTTTGGAAAAACCTTTAAGTTACGCCAAGACATCCTAGGATTTAAGCAACAACCTGGGAGAGTTTTGATCAAGCTTGGGAGCGTTTCAAGGAAGCTATGAGGAAGTGTCCTCATCATGACATCTCTCTTTGGCTTTTAATGCAAACTTTTTACCATGGTTTGAGAGAGACGGAGAAAATTAGAGTAGACGCCTCCATCAATGGAGCGTTTGTTCTTTTATCCCCTGAGGAGGCACAAGGGAAGATGGATCAAATAGTGATGAATAGCCAATGGGGAGGCAATGACATAGCTACTGTGAAGATGGCCGCTGACATATTTGATGATAGTGCATCTACCAAAATCTTAGAACAACTTTCTGTTATCAACAATAAGGTAGATGGGATGCAAGAGAGGATGACAAGAGTAGAGAAAGGGGCTGGAATTGAGGTAGCACCTCAAAGCGAGAATGCTGGTACTGAAGAAGCCAATTATATCGGGGGAGGGTACTGGCCTAATCATAACCATCCTGGATTCCGATATAGTGACATTAATGCAGGAGAAAGGCCTAAACCGCCTACCACTTATGTACCAACTGGCTTCTTCTTCACCAACTGATTAATATCATCAAAGTTTAAGTGATTTAGCTTCTTGTGCCATAACCAATTGAGTTCAGACTTGGTATGCACAATCGTGGAGTTTTTGAAGGCTAGAGAGACCAATCCACAACATACATGTTTTGTTGTCTTCTACCACAAAGTACAACTTGATCACCTCTTTCACTAATGACAATACAGATTGTTTTTGTCAAAAGTGACCTTGTATCCCATGTCACGAAATTGCCCGAAGGCTCGACAAGTTGTAGTCCATCCTTCCACATATGCAACATTCTTGATTATAAGTCCATTTCTTTCAAGTGTGCCATATCCTCTTGTATATCCAGGTGTATTCTTGTTGCCAAAATTCACCCTTGGACCATCTTTTGCCACAAAGTTTGTTAAACAGTTCTTATTCTTTGTCATGTGTCTGGAACATCCACTGTCAAAGTACCAGACACCCTACAAAACAAAGTTAATGCATTTTACGTACCCAAACCAGTTTGGGTCCATAATGGTCAGTGGTAAGCATGACCCTTGGTAAGTTACCATAAGGTCTTCTCCTGAAAGTGTCATACTTTGGTTCATACATGTATCTCACACATCCATAGGTTCTAACAGTAGGTTGTGTAGGATTCACATATGTTTTCTGGCCTTTTGGTTTATAATGCTATTTGAAGTGACTTTTGTTGTTAAAAGCATTAGTATAACCATTATGTTCTTTGTCGATTAGAGAATGACCCTATAGTATGGAGTCTGCACGAGGTCCCCTGCGAGGCCTTTTATAAGTCCTCTCACGAGTCCTTTGTTTGATTCCATTGCTTAGGTTTTACCCTAGCAGCAAGGTTATACTTGTTGTTTCTAACAGTAGGTACAGGAGTATTCCAATCATCATCAGTTGGGAACAGTCTACCTTTCCCCCTGAGATAAGTATCCCTTAAATGATTAACATTTTTGGGTTTAGGATTCTTATCCTTGGAATATTTCTGTTTCTTACCCTTCTGTGGTCCAAAGGACTTATCGGCCAGGTGCTGCTATCAAGAGTCTCGCTATCAGCAGGCTTAGAAGGCACATCAGTCCTATTTTTGGATTCATTCTTTTTGTTAGGAGCTGTTGACTTCTTTGACTTCTGATTTAGCTTCCTTGAAGTGTTTTCAGTAGGTTTTGCTGCCTCAACAACCTTACTTGGAGTTGGATCTTGTGTAGGTACCAACTTAGGACCAATTCTGGTACTAGGTTCAGTAACTTTACTGGATCCACTCTTTTTGGATTGTTGAGTTCCAAATCCAAGACCTGTTCTATCACCATAAGGCTTTCCAGATTTGTATGCAACAGAGGAACAAGATGGTTCAAAGATTCAAAGGCTTATGAATGATCAAAGAGGCTTATCTTGATTCTCATCCAACATCTTTTCCTTTACCTTTGAGAACCCTTAATTTAGCTTTCAATTTTCCAACTTCCAATTCAAGAGCTTCTTTTTCAGCCTTCACAATCTCATAACAGATTGTATTATCCTCGATTGATTAAGGATGGCATCCAAAGTCTCATTGTTGTCGAATTTCTAGGATTTGAACCACAAAGTTGATTCACAATCACTTCCAGTAGGAGTGTTTATAGATATAGTATTGTATACCTCCTCGCCATCCATATTAGCCATCAAAGCATAATCTTCCATCTCAAAGAACCAATGATGTGTCATCTGATTCATTTCCTTTTTCAGATTCCACTTCATACCCTGATTCATCTTCAGCAACCATAGCCTTCTTGCCATATCTTCTTTGTTGACTCTTGGTCTTCAGTAGGTCTTGACAATCAGGTCTAAAGTGTCCAGGCTTCTTGCAGTTGAAGCAAAGATAATCAGGTTCCTTACTTTGTTTTAACTCAGGACAGTCAGGTTTGAAGTGTCCTGGTTTCTTGCAATTAAAGCACAGATAGTCATTTTCTTTCTTTGATTCTTCTTTCTTTCTTTCAGTAGGCCTCTTAGTGAAATTTCTTGAAGGGGCCTTTCCAGTCTTCATCATCCTGATTTTCTTGCTCAGTAGGGCAATATGCTCCTGCATCTCATCCAGCAGATCATCGTGTCCTCCTGATGTTTCTTCTTGATGTGAAGCAGCCAATGCAGTGGTCTTTGGCTCTTCCTTTTCAGTCTTAGGTACAAGCATTTTGCTAAATTCATAAGCCTTGATATCTGAAAACAACTTGAAGGTGTCTTCTTCATGCAACTTTCTCATTTCTTCTATTGCAGTCACTTTCATTTTCCAAACATCTTTTGCAGGTAGATCCTCCAAGATTTTGGTGTTTATTTCTTCTTTTAAATAACTTACACTTAGCAGGGTAAGTTCATCTAGGATTGCATTGAATCTTGATTCCATTTCCTCAATGGTTTCATTTGGTAGCATCTTGAACTTTTGGAATCTCTTTACGGCCACACACTGATTTTATTCTTCTTTATTGCATCGGTGCCTTCACTGCATCAAATGTATCTTGTCCCAAAGTTCCTTTGCGCTTTGCAATCTTTAACCTTCATGTACATATTGCTATCCAAGGTTCTATAAATGATATCAATAGCAATGTTGTTGAGGTTTGCTCTTTTCCTGCCTTCTCGCATTCCATTCTCTTTTGGTTTAGGAATATACTCAGGTTGTATCACCCACTGCTTATTGCCTTGGTAATCTCCAAAGGTCCATCAGCTAGTACATCCATCATCTCATCATGAGTTGCAGCAAGAAAAGCCTGCATTCGACGTTTATACTCATCAAATTTATCTAGAGAACACATCAGCATAGTTCTAGCATACTGTGTGTTATCCATAATGCAAGTCTTTGAAAATCAGTAACTTGAAAGAAAGTTTTAAGGAATTTTCACAAGCACAACAAGTAGGATTTCTTGAGAACAGAAGAACTGCTCCGATACCAATTGTTGGTCCTTGAAAAGGCTTTGGTTAAGTTTAGAGGGGGTGAATAAACTTAACACTTAAAACTTTAGAGTTAACAAATTCAGCAACTTCAAACTGCGATACTTGATGAGTCTCATAAGACTTGATAGCCTCTTTGATAAACAATGAGTCTCATCCACAATTCAGTTTGCTGAATTTGTGCAGCGGAATTATATCAAAATTAAGCCTTAATACTTGTTGTTAAATATGATACTAAGTATTAGATACTCAGTAGTGCAAGTGTGTGATTTCAGTTGCTAGATTCAGTAGGTTGATGTGTATAATAAGCTAAGTGCAGAATATAAATGCTGAAAGTAAGTAGGCAGTTTTTATAGTGGTTCCAGGTGGTGTAATCCTGTCAGTCCACTCTTCTCCTGTGATGTTGGAGGAAATTCACTAGAGATCTTTGATGTAGAGCTCATTACAAATATTCCTAAGTTGCTTGTCCTTCACCAATAACTATGGCTTCACAAACTGGCCAGGAGCAGTAGGATTGCTGCTCCTGAGTCTTCCACTGGTCCTTGAAGGGTAGGATTGCCTCTTCACCAGCTCCACCACAAACAACAGTCTTTCACACCAAAGTGCTTCACTGTCTTCAGCAGGTTCTTTATAAAATAAAGATTGAATCAAGTAAATGATTCAGTTGCAGCAGCTTGATTAGGATGATATAATCAGCAGCTTGCAGTCTTCAAGTGTGTATGCTTGATGTAGCTTGAATGTAGAATACACTTGAAGAATTTCTCTGGATCAGTAGCTTTAAGTTCAGTAAGTTCAGCAGGGTGTTTTTCAGCTCAGAATAATATCTCTTCAAAGTTTATCAAAATTCATCATCATGTTTCTGAGTTGAAAGTCCTCTATTTATAGGTAGGAGAACATGTGACTTGTGTTTGAAATTCAAATGTAACCGTTCCTGGTTTTTGTCCCATCTGATTTGCTTTCTGTCACTATTCATAGGGTCGACATCGTCCGTATTCCTTTTTGATGATCGCGATCATTCCCACCTTTGACTTGTATCCATTGGATAATAATCAATCATCCCAACGTCTGTTTAATCTCATTTTGATTTGTTTGATAAGTCGAGGTAGTTGGTGTCATTTTCAATGTAATCTTCCAATGTAATCTTGAATTACCCGAGGTATTTCATCAATGAGTTCATCGATCTGTTTGTGATACATGTCGATCTCTTTGAACTCCAATTTGTTGTGTATAGAATACAATGCAAATTGACTTCTTTTATCTAACTTTTGTTTGTGAAGTTAGATTACACCTTTTGAATATAACCAAGTTCCAAACATCATTCAACTTATGGAACATAGACCTTGTACACAAGGTATATGTAATAGTTTAGGTCATCACAGACTTGCCTAAATTCTGATTCCATATCCTTGACTTTAATTACTAAGTTTGATCCCTTAGCCTTCATGGCGAGTTTGAGCCATCAACCTTGAGTCTTGATCTTGTGAGTTCCTGACTAGTCTATCTTGACCTATCTACCCTCATCGATATTGACTAGTCTACTTGATAAAGCTCAAACCGACTATTACAGTGCTTGTTTGATCAAACCTATTTATGAATCAAACTCTAATAAACCTATACATTTGATCTAGACATCTTTTTGCCTTTACACTATAACAACAAGTCTGGCACTCATCATCAAAACTAAAAAAATAAGTCCAATAGGGCATTTATATATGATAGATATATCATATAGGGCTGGACCGATTTGATTAGAGTTCACGATATAATTCCATAATCGAGAAGTCTTATCGAATCAATCGATGATCATATTTATGGATATACCTTAATCCTAAGATGATCACAGTCAACTGCTTGAATCAGTATGAGGTTTGACTTGACGGTTAAGGATTACACTGAGTCTGTGGTCTGAATTACCCCATCTTGGCATTGTACTGATTGAGTGAGTATTCTGTGTTATCACAGATACGGAATCCATTCCTTCCATTTATGGAAGTAGATAGACAACTCCCTTATTCGTTGATCCTAGAAACTGATCAATCGTACGAGTTCATATTACACTGATTAGCTACCAGTGAGTTTTATGAATTAATTGATCACTAGGGGGTTAATGGTAAATATGGATAAGAGGTTCTAAAAAGGGTTAACGGTAACTTCCCGATTTAGAATGAATAGTCTGTGAAGGATTAATCCATATGTAATGATTATATCAATGGACGCTTATTATCATTCTCGTGAGGAGATAAATATAATCTCATAATTAGAGGAGTGCAGTCACGGGATTATGGTGGCATATTCCTATGATTGATTTATCGAATATAATTATTCTGTTCGTAAGATAATTATTTATTTGATTTATCGGAGCCGCTGATTATTAGTCCATGGTCCCCGACGTGCCTCCAAATATAGCATAGCTATTCTCGGACGTCGAATCCTAATAATATTAATTTAGTTCATTTTAGGACTTTATTAAAATGATATGTGAATTAATTGTTTAGTAAACTATTAAATTAGTTGGGCAAAATAATTAAATATGTGAAAAAGACATTTTTCCTAATCTTGACCCAATTAGTGTGTTTGGCCGAAAATCATAAGTGACTAGGTCACAATACAATTTTCGGCCATAGCCTTATTTTAGGAACAAGAAATTGTTTTCTTGTGTATTAATAAGACATGTGCACAAAATATTTATTGAATAAATATTTATGGTAAGAAATAAAGATAAATATTATTCTAGATTTGTACCTAGAATATTATGGAATTATCTTTTATTTATTGGATTTATTTAATTGCAAAATAAAATCCTTGGAGTTTGAGTTTTACTCTCCTATATAAAGAGAGTTCTCCCAAGCCTTACAAACACACATATTTCGACTATCATCTCTTATAGGGAAGATAGAATATTTTCGGCCAAAGGGGAGAAGGGAAAAATCTTGGAGGTTTTTCCGGGTAGCATATCGGAAGGGTTCGAGTCGAGAGTTTCCTTCCACCGGGAGTTGCTTGGATCACACGTACGGAAGATCGTGGTGCTCTTCACATCTTTTGCATAATTTCTATTGCGGTTCTTCAACTTGGATTTTGAGATCCAAGAGGTATGATCTACAACCCCCTTGTAGATATAGATCTAGTTATTTTATTATGTGTATTTTATAGATCTAGATCCTTAAATCGCTTCCGTTGCGGATGGTATTACTAACAGTGGTATCAGTCGCCAAGGTGATCTATATTTATACGTATAAAATATTAGATCTAGGAGTGGTAAACATGTAGTTTTTTGTGTCCAAATTTTTATTTATGTTGGGGCCGACGCATGCAATAATTTTTTTTATGTTATGAATGTCTTGGTTGAAGATTGGGGTTGGTATTGTTTACTCGTTAGATCTATTTTGTAGCTCTTTTGTTTAGTAACAATTGAGCATAGGAGCCGTTTCTCCTCGTTCATACTTTGGGTTTCGCCTTAATCTGCAACTTTTCTTCAAGATCTTCATCTTTTCGAGCCCGGAACATCAAAATTACAATAAAAGATGTTACTTTTACATATATTTCGAAAATTGACATAAAAAAAAGATTAATTAAAAATCTGCGCTACAGGACTTTCTGCGACGCTGAAAAGCGTCGCTGTAAGTCCTGTTTAATAAAACTAGCTTGCGGCTAGGGTTCCTCTTTGCGGCTGTATGAAATTTTTGACCTAATTTTTTTTTTTTTGCACATACTTCCGTATGGCAGATAAATAAAAAAATAAAAAAATAAAAAATAATTTTGGGTAATATTTTTTTATAAAACAACCGAACAAAAAAAAATATTAAAAATTTAAAAAATAATAATTTTTGGGTAATATTTTTTATAAAACAGCCGAAAGAAAAAAATAAAAAAAAGGTTTTATTTATCAAATAAATTGGATTTATTTAATTTAAAAGCATTTTCTCCTCTCGGTTGTTCGTGGTTCGTGTTCCGGTGGTTCGAGTTCAGGATTCGAAGATCAAGACTCGAAGACATAGATTATGTAATTTACTGTTTTCCTAGGATAGATTAGATACGGGGTACCAACAATCCATCTCGGTGTTTAAATTTTCTGCAATTTATTTTTTATGTGTTTGATCATAAAATATATATAAAATCGGAATTGCCATGACATGCATCATATCATAAATCCACTCCATGCATACATGTAGAATTTTAATTTTGGTAATTAAAATAGGCATGTATACAAACTCGCGTAATTAGTTGAAATTTAATTAATACGTGGTAATTAATTAATTTAGTAACAAATTAAAGATCCGAGGACGGGTTATGAAATCGTTAAGCCTTTCGGTGTGTGTTCTCGGTGAACCACCTTAAAGCCCAAACGAGATCACGTTTTCAATTCGTAGTGTCTACGAGATTGAATTATGGTAAAAGGACAATAAATCTTGGATAAAAACGGTTCGCTTATAGGTTGGGTGGTCAACTGAGCTAGGCTCGACCGACTTAACCCTCCTAGTGTGATGTATGCACGGGGGTCCGGCAAGACTAAGCTACACCGGCGAGCGGAGGGGTGATTCCTTCTTATCTCAATGGGGCTCTCTTGACCCGACTTCGTCCGAATGTCACATATGTTCCAACGAATAGGACGGGTAGGCTTGCCTACGTTACCGACACCATTCGTAATCCTTGATTTGATGTGCTTTTTATGTTAACATCAAAAAGACGTGGTTAGTTAACCCACCACCACTTCCAAAATATTGAGTAGGAGCGGGGGAGGCGACAGCCAACCCCACGGCCTATACTATAGATACAAGTAAGTGAGAGAAGGATGACACCTCGAGGCGCTTTGATTTCGTCCCCCTACGGATGGTGTTCACCCCTATCAACATTCAAAGCTTGGTCTCCGAAAGGATAGGATTTCTGGGTACTCGTCGGGTCACTGACCTATCCTACGACGGCACACTCGGGGCGTACCTAAAAGATCCGATATAGTAGGTCACACTCATCAAGGGTATTCTTGATAATACATGGCTAAAAAGGAAGGTAGTCAATGAATAAAGGGATGTTCGATTCTCGTGGGATGTTTGATTCTCACAAGTTATTCATTGATGAGATTGCCTCGATTTAACCATCATCTCTTTTGACCTACCCTACGGCGGCACTGAGATGCTAGGTTAAAACCTTGGAATGGTAGAGTATACTTAATTTTAGTTTACAATTCCTAAAATAAACTTATATAGTAGTGTTAAACTTGAATTAATGTATGTCATTTTATTTTCAGCAAAAATGTCTGCTCAAATTTCGGCTTTACTGTCTGAAAAATTATCGGGAAACAACTTTAAGAAATTGAAGAGTAACTTAAACGTGGTACTCACATATGAGAATGTGCAACATGTACTCACTTCTGAATGCCCTACGGTGGCGATCCAAAAACCGGGAAAAGCTGAGATCGAACAGCGTAATCACTGGATTGAGGCAGATAACCGGGCTCGTGGGATCATACTGGCGGCAGTGTCGGAGGTTATTAGGAGCCAGATTGAAGAGTTTGAGACTGCAGGAGAAATCATGCGGAAACATACTTCGATGTTTGGATCACCTAGCAAACAAGCAAGACACTATACCATCAGGATGGCTATTAACACGAAATTGAAGAAAGGTCAAGAAGTGAATGGTCATATTTTGAATGTGACCAGTTACTTCAATGACACCGGTATTCATGGATCAATGTTCGATGAAGCCACTCAAGTGTCGAAGATTTTGGAATCGTTGACTCCTGAGTTTATCCCGTTCAAAACTCAGTATCTGATGGGCAAACATGAGTTAACCATGACACAAATGCTTAATGAACTGACTATCTATGAGGGCCTGCTATCGAAAGATAAGGTCCAAGTAGGGGATAAGAAAGCTGAAGCCAATGTGGCCGAAGCTAAGTCTTCAAACAAGCCTAAGGCCAAACCAAAGAAGAAGGGTAATGTTGCACCTGTGCCCAAGCCAATAAAGAAAAAGAAAGCCAAGAAAGTTGACGAGGCCAAGCCCAAGGGCAAATGCTTTTACTGTAATGAGGTAGGACATTGGAAACGCCATTGTCCGGACTATCTCCGTGATGTAAAAGATGGCAAAGCCAAGGCTATTACTGGGAAAGATAAGAAAGGTAATTCGGTATTACTATTCTTGGAATCTTTTAATGTAGCTAAAGATGTGTCCACTTGGATACTTGATACTGGAGCTACTAACCATGTATGTTCTTCATTGCAGATTCTTAGTTCGTACGAGGAGCTGGAAAAGGGTTCTCAAGTGATGCGAGTAGGCACTTGGGCGCTCATTTCGGCTAAAGCAGTGGGAGCTGTGGACTTGAATTTTAATAATAGAATTTTACATTTAGAGAATGTTTATTTATTCCGAATTTCAGGAGAAATTTGATTTCTCATTCTGCCTTAGTTGAACAATCATTTTCTATTTCAAATTTGAATGGTGAATTTGTTATTTCAAAGAATGGTTTTGAATTGTGTTCAACTACGAATGAAAACGGTTTATATATTGTAAGACCACATAAAGCTCCCCTACTTAATACTGAAATATTTAAAACTGCTCATCAAAGATCTGCTAAAAGGCAGAAATTTTCTCAAGTAAAAGAAGATAAAACATACTTGTGGCGTCTGAGGCTTGGCCATATTTCCTTGGAAAGACTCAAAAGACTAGAAAAGGTTAATGCCTTAGGTGAGTCATCGGTTGACACACTGCCTGTCTACGAGTGTTGCCTGGAGGGAAAAATAACTAAGCGTCTCTTCTCATCAAAGGGTAATAGGGCCACGGGAACTATAGACTTAGTGCATTCAGACCTTTGTGGTCCGATGAACGTACAAGCTAGAGGTGGATACGAGTACTTTGTGACTTTCATTGATGACTACTCGAGATTCAGTTATGTTTATCTGCTGCATAGGAAGTCCGAGGCTTTTGGAAAGTTCAAGGAGTTCCAAGCAGAAGCCGAAAGGCAACTAGGCAAGTCACTGAAATGCCTTTGCGCAGATCGTGGAGGTGAGTATTTGGATACTGAGTTCATTGACTACATGGCTGAAAAAAGAATTTGTTTCCAACGTTCAGCGCCTAGGACACCTCAGCAAAACGGAGTTGCTGAGAGGAGAAACAGGACATTGATTAACATGGTTAGATCAATGATGAGCTACGCCTCACTACCTATATCCTTTTGGGGTTATGCTTTAGAAGCAGCGGTCTACATTTTGAATGCAGTACCATCCAAGTCTGTCGAAAAGACACCCGATGAGATGTGGTCGGGACATCGCAAAAGCATGCGTCACTTCCGCATATGGGGTTGTCCTGCACATGTGTTGATGGACAAGAGTACCAAGCTACAATCGCGTACGAAAGTATGTTTATTTATAGGCTATCCAAAAGGTACACGCGGTGGTCTACTTTACGATCCGGAATATAACAAAGTGCTAGTCTCGACTTGAAGGATGCAGGTTCTTAGATCTAAACGAGTTAGATCTACGCGCAGCGGATGGATCACGATTCATTTATCAAAACACATAATTAAAGGACTTAAACTACTACAAGGGGTTTAAGGTTATGTTACCAATAACGGGAAGAGAAGCCTTGATCTTCCGATGTGTTCTCCAAACGGCGGTTGGTGGACACCCTTCTTGATACACGAACCTCCTTGATATGCAACACCAAGAAAAACTCCAAGTTTTTCTTCCTCTAAAAACCCTAGGCAAGAAAGAGCAAATTTTCTCCCTTTATTTGTGGTGAATTTCGAAATTTGCCATGTCCATTTCCCTTGGAATAACTCTCCTTTTATAAGAGAGTACATCCTTGGCCTCCAAGTATTAATTAATTAAATAAATAATTAATTAAACAAAATAAAAAGATATTTTCCTTAATGACTAATTGTGACATGTATTGACCAATAGGAAATCAAATAACAAGTCATCAAACCAATCATATAACAAGAATATCTTTTATTTTCCACATCACAAAAAAATTAATTCTTGTGACAATAATAGGACATGAGGCGCCACTTTCGTCAAAAGCCCACATAAAATGTCTTTTATGTGTATTATATTATTTAGCCCAACTAAATAATATCCATGCATATCAATTAATTAGCCCAAATAATTAATTATCACTAAGGCCCAAATAACAAGAATATCATTCCGAATTACGTAAGCCACATCGGGGACCATGGACCTATAACCATGAGCTCCAATAATTAATTATTCATCGAATGTAATAAGTACATTAATTATTAATTCCGGGATTACGCCACCATAAACCCGAAATCGAACTCTACCGATTATAGATGTATACTTATACTCAACCCATGTAGTGAATAAGCGTCCATTGATATAATCGGTACATACGGATTAACCCTCCATAGATCGTCCCATTCGGAGTGGGAAGTCTCCGTGAACCCGACTTCGAATATCTTATCCTTATTTACCATTAACCCCTCGATGATCAATTAGTATGCATATCGACTAGTAGCTAATTAGTCAAATGCGAAACTCCCGGATCGATCACTTTCTTAGGGCTAACAAATAAGGGATCGTCTCTCTACTTCCCGCAGGAAGGAATGGATTCCATGTCTGTGAAAATCAGAACTACTCACTCATCTGGAGATAGTGCCAATGAGAAGTGGCTTGGAACACATATTAAAGTGAACCGTAACTAACACATCAAACACTACCCCGGGACAAGCAGCATCTTGTGATCACCTCAGATTAAGGTTGATCCATATATGATAATCTAATGATTTAATAAGATTCCTCGATTACGGAATTATACCGAGAAATTCAGATTAAATCGGTCCAAATCTATATGAATGCCATCATATATAAATGCCCCACGTAGGTACCCTCTACCGACAAATCCGGATAAGACTATCACACCCTAAGGTGTTCTGGGCGCATTATTGGTGTTTTAATCAAGAGACCCTAAACTCTGATTAAGTTCACCACGGACTAACAATTTAAGTATATCACCACTAACTCAATCCTCACGTGCATGCCATACACTGAGTTAAGCGGTTACATACTGATATACTTAGGGTTTGCAAAGAGATGTATTATTTACAAGCACAAAGCAAGTAATAAGGTGAGATAAAATCTGTCATCCATTGTTAAAAACAATTACACAAATTGTCTTTCGGGCACTGTTAAGGCCATATTTATATAATTATTAAGGGTGTATTTCATTATTATTTTCCCCACATTTGCATATTTACATGAGAATTAAGGGTTTAAGTGTAATTATTTAGTAAGGATGATTTTAATATGGTTATTTGCAAAATTGATTATTTTATGTGTTAAATTAATGGAATTATCATTATTTGAGTTTTATTACATTTTGCAATGTTTATTTATCCTTTAGGAGGCTGAATTTCGAGTGCTAAAGAGGATAAATGAAGCTCAAGTCGAATTATTCAAGATAGATTTGGAATTGGCTTGAAGAAAATGGATAAAGATGAGGAGATCCGATCCTAAGCATTGCAAACGAGCGTTTGCATCCCATCCATTCCAGACGGGCGTCCACTGATCTTGAACGAAGGTCCCGTATGAATCAAGCGCCCATGCAAACAGCGTCCGTAATCGTATTTTACATTCAAAGTCTTCAGACAGAAGCCAAACGCATGTTCATGCTCCGTCCAGGCATTCTGGACGGCCGTCTGGTTGTTCAAACGAGCGTCCGGTGCCGACTTAAACCCTAACCGACTTAGCACTCTATAAATACAGCAGCAGCCCCAACCCTAAGGGGATACTTTTCATAGCCGCAATTTTCACAAAAGAACTGCGCCCCAAAACCACTTTTACACAGAGATGCAAATCTCCAATCCAACGATCTTGTTCAACATGATTGTTTGCTAGAAACCTTGCAGTGAGTCGACGGAGGAAGCCCATCATCCACACAACCAACTAGAGAGTTCGATGCTTTATGTTAATGAGTTTAATTTATAGTTTTTCATCACTTTGGATGCTGTTTTGTATTGATCATGTTTTGTTGGAATTAACGATTCGATGAAACGATTTATCTATATCTATATGCTTGGATCTATGTAAGAAAATATATTAGTTTAAGTTTTATTTCGTTCAAGTGATGCGATTAATTGTGTTATAAGAGATTATGCATAGTTGATTGAGTAAGAGTATTAGAGATAATCTCGTGAGCATGTTTGGTGTGCTGTTTAGTTTACTTGGAAAAGATAAACGAAACCCTAGAATTTGGTTGAAGAAATTTAATTGAATTCGTGAATAGATCACTACTAAAAACTACATCTTTAGATCACCATCTAGTTGGGGGTTGTTGGTTGATGGGTGGATTCGTTGCCTCGCTATGTTTTCCTTTAATTGTTTTAATCAAATTGTTTAGTTTAATCTTTAGTTAAGTTCTAGTGTTTAAACCTTAAGTTTTTCCTGCGATTTCCTGCACTTTTCCTTTCTCGTTTCAGAGTTGAACGTTCGTCCGCAATAGCGCACGCTCGTCCAATGATTTTGCTTTCAGAGACGTTCGCTCACGTTAGTGAACGCCGTCTGCCTTTCTTTATTTTCAATTTATTTGTTATTGCTTTGTTTAGGTTTTAGTTAGTTTCAACCTTAGTAGATAGATAATTGTGACATAATCGATATAGATTTATACTTGAATTCGATAAACATTCCATTCCCTTAGGACGACCCGATAACATCCTTTACTACAGATCCTTATACTTGGGGTGTTTCGGTTATAAATTGTAAAACTCATTTTTACCAAACAAGTTTTTGGCGCCGTTGCCGGGGAATCGGTAACGGTTGTCGGATTCTTTTAGGTATAAAATTTTATATCGAATCTAATTTTAATTCGTAGGTCTAAATTTTAGAATTACGTTTATTTTTTTGTTTTCGTCTTACCTTGTTTTATTTAATTCTATTTTCCTTCAATTATTTTCTTTAATTTTTGATAGTTATATTAGTTTCTATAATTTTAGATTTGTTTTTTTTTTCGTAATTTTAGATTAGCCTTTATTTATTTCCGTACGTTCTTTTTAGTTTCCTTAATTATTTCTATTTCGTTTTTATGTTTTAAGCCTTAGTTTTAGATTTTCGAAGTCTGGACGAGCGTTTAAGAACTTGAACGCCCGTCCACTTCAATCATGTCCCCCCCGAACGACCGTTCATAAATCTGAACGAGCGTTCAGCTCTGAACGAACGTCCACTAACACTAGACGCCGATTCAATTGCTTCAATCATCACTTCTTTTCTATCTTCTCTTCTCTTTTCTTTTCTCCCTCTAAACCATCAAACCTTTTCTAAACCTGTTCTACTCAACCCTAAGGTTGATTTCTTCCTTTTCCTTTCTTCTGGTTAATGCAAATTGGAAGTAAGAAGGGACTTCTAATCTTCGATCCCGAGCCCGAACGATCTATTTTTAGAAGGAGGCTTTTCCCCATTTGGACATAATGGCGGACCAAGATCCTCCAATTCCAAATCCCGATCCCCAAGCTCGATTAAATTTAATCCTTCAAAGAGATGCAAGCTCTGCAAAGAACAACAGAATCAACAAGTCGGCATAAATCAACAACTTCAACAATTTAGACAAAACCAAATTTAATCAACCGAACCAGACCCCTACACCCCATATCTAAAATGAAGACTTTCTCGAGGGGCATAGACTCTATTCGTCCTCCCGACATGGGAGGAGTAAATTTCGATCTAAAGAACGGAGTAGTTGCTCTAGTTCGAATTAGCTCTTTCCATGGTATCGCTCAGAAGATCCACACGACTTCTTGTCCACATTCGTACAAATCATGAAGCAGCCATTATCCCGGTGGTGTTGATTCCGAGATAGTTAAGTTAAAGCTATTTCCTTTTGCTTTGAAAGGTGAAGCAAGTCGGTGGTTTAAATCGTTGGCACATCATTCTCTCCATACATGTAATGATGTCAAAAGAGCCTTCGCTCTTAAGTGGGTTTCACCAGGCAAGATTATGGAGATGAAACGGGAAATAGCTACGTTTGAGCAATTGGAGGATGAGACTGCTGGCAAAGCTTGGGAGAGATTGAATCTCTTGATGAGGAAATGCCCCAATCACGGATATGATGACATGAGTTCTTCGGAACTCGTTTCTATAGAGGTGTCTCTCAACCTAATAGAGACTATCTTGACTCCACAGCTCATGGATCCTTCTTAGGAGGAGGCGATGAGACTGCCTATAGAGTGGCCGAAACCATCGCCAAGAAAAATATGTGGTCGACCCCCAAGAAGACCAATGTCGTTAAGAAAGAAGGCATCGCAAGCGATCCCGATACAAAGTCGTTGGTTGCTCGGGATGGAATTGATAAGCAAGCGGTGGCCAATCTTCGACGCAAATTTTCCGATCTTGGAATGCGGTAGGAACGGAGATGACGGAAGAAGTAAATTTAATGGATAATCAAAACCAACCCTTCCGAAACTTCAATCAAAGCCGAACTACTCAGGATTTCAACGACAAAACTTCAATCAAGCCAAGTTACTACCCGGCCCTTCAAATTCGAATTCTTTCCACTCAAACTATCAAAGGACACTCCCCAACTCCCAAAGGCCGCAGGGGTGGATGGAACCAAACTCAAAATCATACCACCTCATGTGTCCTCAACACAAATTCGATGAGTCGGTAGACATGGTGAAGACTCTGTCTACTAGTGTTAAAGCTATTGAGAGACAAGTTGGTCAGATGGCAGACCAGCAAGCAAGCAGACCTTACGGTAAACTTCCGAGTTATACCGAGAGAAATCCGAAAGCTGATGTGAATGTTTGCACTGCCATTACACCTCAGTGGGGGTATGGACAAGAAGAGGAGTTGAATGAAGTAACGTTGAGAAGTGGTAAGAAGGCTGAATCCGGCAAGATGTCGGGAAACGAGTAGCCCCTCCTGGCGCCATGAGTTCAGGAGGGGGAAATCAGAAACCACATACCGAAGAAAGCAACGATGAGGAGCTTAGTGACAATTCTTCGGAGGACGAAAATAATTCTGATGATGAGGAAAGAAAGGAAAGTCAAGGGGCGGTACCCCTGACTAAGAAAAAGAAAGAAAAGTTCGTAAGATGGAAGGATAGGGAGGATGAGGCGATAAAGAATCAAGCTACAGGGAATGATAAAGCCCTTCCTTATCCACCAAAAAGGAAAGAGAAAGCCCTCACTAATGACAAGCAGTATGCTGGAGTGAGGAGGATGCTTAGAGACACTCAAGTTAGTATGCCCTTAGCCGAGGTATTAACTGAAATGCCTAAATGCTCTAAGTATCTTAAAGAATTCTGTGGAGGCCTTTGGTGCTCCCTCCAATCAAGAATTGGGGCCTCCTAATCACTAGTCACTAGCCAATATGCTTTTTTCTCATGCCTTTCTTCGTTCATGGTTCGATATTCTGGTGTCCTAGGCGTAGAGGAACCACACCAACCCATCCCGAACTTGGTGGTTAAACTCTACTGCGGTGACGATATAAAATGTTTAGCCAATTCCATACGTCTAACTAAAAAATCCTTTCTTCTTCCAACCTTTCGATCTTCCCATTCATTCCCAGTGGGTCCGTCTTCGAGTAAGAGAAAGCTTCAGGGGATGGCTGAAGAAGTGCTACGCGAAGATTGCGTGATGGTTTCACAGAAAATTGCTGTTAAGCGAGGTGACCTTGGAAGACCTTCAATCTCTTGTGAAATTGAAGGCCACATATTCGAAAATGTCTTATGCGACTCAGGGGCCTCTATTAATGTGATGCCATTAAACGTATGCAAAAAGCTCGGGTTAGATAAAAGGATGCGGGAACGCCCTATTTCTCTTCAGATGGTAGATACATCTAGCCGGACTGCAGCCGGTAGCTAATGTTCTCCTTCAAGTTGAACATTTAGTCTTCCCTACCGACTGGGTTATTCTAGACTATCCACCTGATAAGGAGATGCCTCTAATTCTAGGCCGAACCTTTTTAGACACTTCTAACGCTCTCATCGACTTCTGCAAAGGACAGATTACTCTTAGAGTCGATGACACATCCTTTACCTTACCACGAGGGACAAGTCCTGGAAGAACCATAACTGATGAAATATCGTTTGTTGAAGCAATTTACGAGGATGAAAAAGATGCCTACTCTGAAGAAGCAGAGGAGTTGACAGAGATAGGTGTTTTTGAAGTCATGGACATTGAAGATCAAGCTGACTGCGGACCATCTTCTGATTCATTTCAAGCCGTAGTCATTGACGAGTCATCTTCACTCGCTCACCGAGCCTCATTAGTGAGTTAGAAGCATGGAGATGCCCAAAGAACAAACGATGATTTCAAAGAACTGAGTCAGGAAGACTTCATCCCTGGTGAAGAAGAAGCTCTGATAGGTAGTTGGGACGAGGTAGACTTTTGGAGAGAAACTACACATTGGGAAGTAGATGATTGGGAAGAGTTGGCAGAAGAGCTTAAAGATGAAGAGTTAAGACAAATGATCGATCACAAGAAAAAGGAAGCAAGTGTTGACCGGAGGATTCCGATGGATGATTTGATCCAGTACCTTTCTGGGGTTGAGCCTCGGGAAGATGAGTTATTTTTTAGTCAACCACTCCAAGCTCATAAGGAGAAAGGTGGCCCGTTAAATTCTAGTATTGAGCAACCACCTACTGATTTAGAGCTCAAACCGCTTCCGAAACACCTTAAGTATATCTTTCTTAAGGATGGAGGTAAATTGCCTTTGATCATTTCTTCAAACTCGACCACGAGCAAGCAAAGACAAATGATAGAAGTGCTTAAAAAAGAATATCCTCGCGTTCGGATGGCAAGTGGGTTTTATCCGAGGAATCAGCCCAGATGTATGCATGCATAAAATCCGAACGGAGGAGAGAGCTAAAAAGGTTAGACAACCTCAGAGAAGGCTGAATCCGCATATGCAGGAGGTTGTCAAGAAAGAAGTGATAAAGTGGCTTGACATGGGCATCATCTATGCAATCGCCGATAGCGAGTGGGTCACCCTACTCAAGTTGTGTCAAAGAAGGCGGAATCACAGTCGAAAAGAATGAAAAAGGGGAGGAAGTTGCCTTACGACTCATGACAAAGCTCTGAGTCTCAGATTGACTATCGTGAGACTTAATAAGGTTATTGCCAAGGACCACTTTCCCCTACCCTTCATTGACCAGCTTATTGAACGACTGAGTGGTCATAAGTATTATTGTTTCCTTGATGGCTATTCTGGCTACTTCCAGATAGCCATTGATCCTAATGACCAAGAGAAGACAACTTTTACATGTCCATCTGGCACTTTTGCGTTCCGCAGAATGCCATTCGGCTTATGCAACGCATCCGCGACTTTTCAACGGTGTATGTTAGCCATTTTTGATGGACTTGTGGAGCAGTGCATGGAGGTCTTCATGGATGACTTCTCAGTCTACGGCGATAGCTTTGATGAAATCTTAAAGAACCTAGATATGGTACTCCAACGGTGTGTTGAGAAAAATCTGGTGCTTAACTGGGAAAAATGCCATTTTCTAGTAGACGAATGAATCGTTTTGGGACATAAGGTGTCCAATGCTGGTATTCAAGTTGATAAGGCTAAGGTCGAAGCCATCGAAAGGATGACGTACCCTAAGACAGTGAAGGAGGTACGAGGTTTTCTAGGACACGTTGGCTTCCTACAGTGGTTTATTCGAGACTTTTCTACTATTGCCAAGCCTTTATCAAATCTTTTGAAAGATGATGTAGATTTCTTGTTCGATCACGAAGTGAAAAGAAGCTTTCAATTGTCTCGAAAGACGAGCTTATCGATGCCTATTTTAGTTGCACCTGATCGACCAAGCCTTTCGAGTTGATGTGCGATGCCTCTAATTACGCCGTGAAGCGCAGCTTTAGGTCAACGAATTGATAAAAGGTTCAGGCCCATTTATTATGCGAGCCGCACCTTGAACCCGGCTCAATGCAATTATACCACAACTGAGAAGGAATTCTTAGCTGTTGTTTTTGCCATTGACAAGTTTAGAAGTTATCTTCTAAGGTCTCAAGTTGTTGTTTGGACCGATCATGCAGCCCTACGTTACCTTACGGACAAAGCAGATGCCAAACCAAGGTTACTTCGATGGATTCTGATTTTACAGGAGTTTGACCTTGTCATTAAAGATAAGAAAGGTAGTGAGAATATTGTGGCTGATCATCTATCTCGCTTAGTAAACGAGGGTGCAGAGAATCACAATGATATAGGCATTGATTTTCCGATTGAGCAATTGATGAAGCTTGAAACGGTTAGGCCGTGGTATGCTGACTACGTCAACTATTTAGCGAGTGGTCATTTTAGAAGACATGACGTATCAGGAGAAGAAAAAGTTCTTTTCTGATCTTAAATATCTCGTATGGGAAGATCCTTATTTGTTCAGAGTCTGTAAGGACGGATTGCTTCGAAGGTGTGTTCCGGAGCATGATCAGTGGGATATCCTAGAACAATGCCATAGCGGTCCTACCGGAGGTCATTATGGAACACCGAAGACGGTTGCAAAGATCCTTCAAGCTGGATTCTACTGGCCGACTCTGTTTAAAGACGCAGAAGCCTTTTGTAAAGGTTGTGATAGGTGCCAGAGAACTGGACGGCAGAGTAGTAGGATGGAAATGCCACTTAAGCCCATTCTTGAATGCGAAGTTTTCGACGTTTGGGGCATAGATTTTATGGGACCCTTTCCATCTTCGTGCGGTAATAAATATATCCTCGCCTGCAGTATCGACTATGTTTCCAAGTGGGTTGAAGCCATAGCTACCCAAACTAATGATCATAAAGTCGTGAAGAAATTCTTGCAAAAGAATATCTTTACTAGATTCGGCTGTCCGAGAGCACTCATTAGTGATGAAGGTACCCATTTTTGTAATGCGCCGCTTGATAAAATCCTTGAAAAATATGGTGTCAAACACAAAATTGGTACACCATATCATCCCCAGACTAGTGGCCAAGTCGAGGTGAGCAACCAGAGCTTGAAAAGAATTTTAGAGAAGACCGTGAACAATTATCGATCTAATTGGAGTCTTAAGTTGGATGACGATTGTGGGCTTATCGTAAAGATTTAAAACCCGATGGGCACGCCACCCTTCCAAATGGTCTATGGCAAAGCTTGTCATTTACCTGTCGAACTTGAACACGAGCTTTACGGGCAATTAAATTCTTAAATTTCGATAGCCAACTCGTGGGGAGAAACGGTTGTTACAATTGAATGAGCTCGACAATTGGACTCGAGCGCACGAGAATGCTAAGCTTAGCAAGGAAAGAACGAAGATACTCCATGACGCTAAGATCAAGGACCGAGAATTCAAAGTTGGTGAGATGGCTTTACTCTATAATACTAGACTTCACCTGTTTCCGGGTAAACTCATGTCTAGATGGTCCGCCCCTTTGAGATTCTCGAGGTTAATCCAAGTGGAGTAATTACTTTGAACGGGTATGGTAATCAAGCTTTTAAAGTGAATGGCCATCGACTCAAGAAATTTTTGGGCAACCAAAGGAAAAGCCCTGAGACTCTTTATTTCCAAAGAAGAGATGAGAGTCTGAGATGTCCCGATTTGTGAAGAGATTCCATCTTATTTCTTTGAGTCAAATGATGACATTCCTACCTCTACCTGTGAGGAACCTTCTTCTGAGACTCCTGAGCATGTTAGCACACCTATGCCTATCATCCGCAAGAACACGAAGAAGAGAGTCAGTGTAGTTTGGAGAGAAAAGTTTAATGATCTTATTGCGCACTTGACTTGTTGTGGTGAAAATCATTTCCGCCCCAATACTTCTGATTCCGATACTGAGGTGGCGGCTGTTAAACCAAAGTGGCCCAATCTGGGTTGATCTTTTGAAATCTGTGTCAAGCTATTGACATTAAAAGAGCGCTCCTAGGAGGCAACCTAGTTTTCTTTGTTTGTTTTCTTTTCTTAGGTTGGTTTGTTTTCTTGTTTTTAGAAATAGTACTCTAGTGGCGTGTTGATGGTTATTCCTTTTACTCGTGTTGTAAATTTTTTGTGTTATGTGTTGCTCATATACCCCGTGTAGCCCGAGATTATATGGTATGTCGAGTGTGGCAGATACTTTTGAGCAGGTTCACAAGCTTTTAGGTCCAGTGTTGTCTATTCGCGTTGTCGCGATACATTCATGCTCCGGCTTGACCTCTACCAACTTTCATCCGACAACCACTGTTGAAACCAGCTACGTTTTCTTTTTCTTTTATTCTGCACATTCTGAGGACATAATGTGATTTAAGTGTGGGGGGGTAAATTGGGTATGTTTTCATGCTATATCCTTTGAAATATGAGTGAAAGTTAAAAAAAAAATTTTGTTAGTCTCGAGCATATGATTGAAACTAAATGCTTGCTAGTTGTAGTTTTCTAACGATGATAGTATGTGACTTAGTGAGATAATTATAGCATGTCTTTACTTTCATGGAGCTAGTATTCATTTTTCACGTTCACGAGAGCCTTTGATTTTGAAGCAAGATTTTTGAACTATATCCTTTCATTGTTTTAGTGATTTATCTTAGGAAGGTCAGTATAGTAACACCTTAGTTAGACCGGGTGCTGTGAATATCATAAAGTTCGAATGTGATAAGTGAGATGTGACTTATGTCTTGAAGAAAAGAATGAATAAGCAATCATAATAAATACGCTTGTCGAAAAGTCGGTCGATGATTTGAGTGAGGTAGGGTATACCACGTATGTCCTATACCACTATGATGACCAGAAGCTCACGACAGTTGGAAGAAGCTACCTTATGATTTGAGTAGGTAGGGGATTATCTCAAAATGTCCTATTCTACTGTGATGGGTAAAAGCTCATTCTGATATGCGTCAAATTTGGAAATTTTGAAAATGATGAGTAAAAATAGAGTGAAGTCTTTGTTATCATGGATCTTATACCCAGTAGAACCGCATGATATGCTGTAGGGATTATCCTACTGAGTGCGTGGGAAGGCTTTGAGTGGAGCTATTACTGCCTATATCTAGGATAGTCATTGGATTTTTGAGAGGATATTTCTTTGAAAGGCTTGTTAAATTTGGAAAGGGCTTGTCACACATACACTGAATCTATCTCTGTGATGGTATTGTTTGCTATAGTTGTTGTATCTTTTGTTACGTGAGTTAGAGATCTATGTGGATTACACGAAAGTTGAGCTATAGTTTTTCTTATTTTGTCCGAGGACGTACAAAGAGCTAAGTGTGGGGGTGTTGTTAAGGCCATATTTATATGATTATTAAGGGTGTATTTCATTATTATTTTCCCCACATTTGCATATTTACATGAGAATTAAGGGTTTAAGTGTAATTATTTAGTAAGGATGATTTTAATATGGTTATTTGCAAAATTGATTATTTTATGTGTTAAATTAATGGATTATTATTATTTGGGTTTTATTACATTTTGCAATGTTTATTTATCCTTTAGGAGGCTGAATTTCGAGTGCTAAAGAGGATAAATGAAGCTCAAGTCGAATTATTCAAGATAGAGTTGGAATTGGCTTGAAGAAAATGGATAAAGATGAGGAGATCCGATCCTAAGCATTGCAAACGAGCGTCTGCATCCCGTCCATTCCAGACGGGCGTCCACTGATCTTGAACGAGCGTCTAGAAGTGAACTGGCATCCATGCAGCGTCCAGAATCGTATTTTACATTCAGAGTCTTCAGACAGAAGCCAAACGCACGTTCATGCTCCGTCCAGGCATTCTGGACGGGCGTCTGGTTGTTCAAACGAGCGTCCGCTGCCGACTTAAACCCTAACCGACTTAGCACTCTATAAATACAGCAGTAGCCCCAACCCTAAGGGGATACTTTTCATAGCCGCAATTTTCACAAAAGAATCGCCCCAAAAACCACTTTTACACGTAGATGCAAATCTCCAATCCAACGATCTTGTTCAACATGATTGTTGGCTAGAAACCTGCTGCAATGAGTCGACGGAGGAAGCCCATCATCAACACAACCAACTAGAGAGTTCGATGCTTTATGTTAGTGAGTTTAATTTATAGTTTTTCATCACTTTGGATGTTTGTTTTGTATTGATCATGTTTTGTTGGAATTAACGATTCGATGAAACGATTTATCTATATCTATATGCTTGGATCTATATGTGAAAATATATTGGTTTAAGTTTTATTTCATTCAAGTGATGCGATTAATTGTGTTATAAGAGATTATGCATAGTTGATTGAGTAAGAGTATTAGAGATAATCTCGTGATCATGTTTGGTATCTTTGTTTAGTTTCTTCGGGAAAGATAAACGAAACCCTAGAATTTGGTTGAAGGAATTTAATTGAATTCGTGAATAGATCACTACTAAAAACTACATCTTTAGATCACCATCTAGTTGGGGGTTGTTGGTTGATGGGTGGATTCGTTGCCTCGCTGTGTTTTCCTTTAATTGTTTTAATCAAATCATTTAGTTTAATCTTTAGTTAAGTTCTAGTGTTTAAACCTTAAGTTTTTCCTGCTGATTTCTGCACTTTTCCTTTCTCGTTCAGTAGTTGAACGTTCGTCCGCAATAGCGCACGCCGCCCAATGATTTTGCTTTCCAGACGTTCGTTCACGTTAGTGAACGCTCGTCCGTCTTTCTGTTTTCAATTTATTTGTTATTGCTGTTTTAGGTTTTAGTTAGTTTCAACCTTAGTAGGTAGATAATTGTGACATAATCGATATAGATTTATACTTGAATTCGATAAACATTCCATTCCCTTAGGACGACCCGATAACATCCTTTACTACAGATCCTTATACTTGGGGTGTTTCGGTTATAAATTGTAAAACTCGTTTTTACCGAACAGGCACTACACCTAACAATCTCCCACTTGCACGAAATGACAAGCAACGATTGTTTTTAGAGCACACCCTTTCTCATCTTATTCACAACACTCTCCCACTTGCTCTAAAAGCAGATGAGACATATCCATCAATGCCGTACCCTCCAAGCACTCGACTTGGTACACTGATTAGCTAGGTTGTCGACTCGAGACGATCTTTAGGATTGAAAAGTTGTCGGTCCTTCCAATCAGGCGGTACTCTCTCTCAATATGCTTTTGACTTCTTGTGACCGAGAAGATCCTTCAAAGCTATCTCTTCACTGTTTTCACAATGAAGTGATATCGGCTTATCAGACCTGGAATTACTCCTGCACCAAAAGGCAATTCTAAGCACTATGAGTAAACACTGAGCCCGAGATCAACTTAATGATCATCCTTAATCTGACTACAAGTCAGAATCAGTGTAGTCAACCATATTCAAGTTTGCACCTGAATATACAATCATATGATTCCTCGTTCTTCAAAGATACTTGAGGACGTACTAAACCGCTATTTTATGCTCGAATCCGAGATTCGACTACTATTGACTTGTGACAACCTGACTTGCCGTTAACCAAGAGAGACTCTATCCCATTTTCTCTTTTATCCGGAGATTTAGAGAATCATTCCTGAGAGGTAAGGTAGGACTACTCTCGTTGAATGTTGCATACGTATATGCATGATCATCTTAACCAATAAGACTGATGGGATAGCCAATGACTCATTCTTGTGAATTTGACCGAATCAAATTATTAGAATATAGTCCAATTCTCTCATCCAGAGAATCTTGGTGTGTCAGTTTCCGACTTCAGATAGCACACCCATGTTGTTTCCAACCGTTTTAGTGTTATCATTTATGAACACTAATGCTACTACTTTACCAATATTGATATCCAGTCAACGGAAAAACTTATCAATATTTTGGTCAAGTCCACATATTTTAAAACATGTGACTTTTAAATGACCGAGAGGTTCTCTTAAATCCACAAAGGATATAAGCCATGGCAGGCTTCCTACCAATGGTTCTTTCTGAATAAATTAAGATATCGTTAGTCTCGCAAAAAAGGTATTAAGGAATCACCCCTATCTTCTGCTTTGTAACGAATCCGTTATTCATTCTTAGCTAAAACCCTTCTGTTCTGAATGAATTCAGATTCTGTTGTTTGGCAAGAAAGTCTCAGGGAATCACCCCTATTTTCTGCTTTCTAACGAAATCTAGCAAGACTGAGTGGTGAGAGAGTTCAAGGTCTGGTTAACTCTCTACTTGTTAGGGAATCACCCTTATACCACTCAACTTTGCGCTGAAAGTTTAAAATTTCCTATTCATTCGACTCTTTTCTATGTAGATCCAATTGCTCCCACTAGGCCTGAGACACTCAGGTGGTTCTACTATAGACTGAACAAAACTGGAGTACAAAAACTCCATTTACGAGGTTAAGGCCACAAACCAACCTCTATGATCAGAATCCTATACAGCCCACTAAGAGCCATAGGTTATCAATCACCCCAGCAGACCGTAAAGTCCACAAGACCACAAAACCACAATGGGTCAACGGTTAAACCATACTCCCACTGCGTTCTGGGTGGATTTACATTCTAAACTAGTAGTATTTATCAGTGTAATCACCAACAACCGATGTTGGACGTGGTCTGATTAAATCAGATAGTAACTTCATTTGGTTTAACCGTACTCCAAGGTCTAAGGCTGTTACTTATAGATTCTATCAGAAGCCTTGCGACAGTTCAACCGTCACTTTCCGATCTCAAGAATCTTAGAACCAACCTTCACTCGTTTCATTAAGATATTTCACGAACAGTCACAATCTGAACATATGTGCAAAATCTCCAGTCCTACCTTCAAGCATCAAGTGCTAAATGCCTACATTTACGGAAGTGGTGTGAACCGAATTCACTCCTTATCCATAAATTCACTAGCATCTTCTAGGTAGACTTCTGGGTTTACATAATAATGTTAACCGTTATTTTGCAACCAATTATCTTAATCGAGTTTAGCAGTGTATTGTAGTACATCAATAACTATATAGGGCAAGTCTATGGTTTCATTCTCAGTGAGAAACATTCCATTAGGAGGCAGGCCGAGCATCAGTCCCAAGACTATGCGATAGCCTATTTCTGAGTATGGAATACTCTATTCTCTGCTAAAATCAGAGACTCCTCCTCGTATTCTTTTGATAAACTAAATCGCGTTTCGAGTAGTTATCAGACAAAATGTCACCACTCAAAAACTCCCACTAGCTTGTGTCTCTCACTAGACCCGAAGGTCATGATGAACAAGCTATGTTACCCCTTCAAATCTATTACCCTCTCCCGATTGAAAGGAAACTTAGTCATTGTTCCTTTGAGATAGTGTTCCTAGACCGGGAGATAGAATCACCCTTAGCCGTCGTCAGTCTTATCTCTAGGATATATGCTCTAATTAATAGATATTGATGGGTCGTTTATCTTAATACGGAAACCATTCACCTATAATAGTTTAAGACGTGTTACATATACCTTTTCAGCATTTCTTAGTGGTTCTGACTTTATCAAACAAAAGTCCGAGTCTCGGATTCGTTACTACAAATGTCATCTTCACTTTCTATGAGGCAACAATATATCGAGTTGAAAGTGAATCCATTTGTTTAAACGAATCAGAAACGAAAAAATAAATTTTTCTCGTGATATTCAAGATAGAATCAAATTCATTTCCTTATATCACTCCCACTATTATAGTGAAATAACTTGCCCGTTGTCTACTCTATTAATTGTTAATGCTCAGCTTCCTTGTTCTTCCAAAGAACTAAGCTACCGAGTCAAGTTACTCGGTTTAAGAAAGTCGCTAAGATTCATTGGTTAAGTGATCCAAATCACTTTCCTTATCCTATACTTTCTATAATTAATTTTTTGGTTTAGCCTCAAAACTTTAGTTAAGATGATTAACACTTATAGACATTCTTTCCCATTCTCAACTTTCCTTAAAAGGAAATAGTCTTGAACTAGCAGTTCAATTGAGTAGACACTACTCGTGAACTGTGGGATGTCTAATGAAAGCGTTACCCAGTGGGACTAATTTTCTAATAAATTAGAAAACTTCTCGTGTAGTCACTACACAATTAAAATTCACTAGAAGAATTTTGTCGTCCCAATCATCTTTCAAACTAATTATGGTTGTCTCTCGTGTTGAGTGACATACTTGTTTACGTCACTTAAGTCTTGAAGGCTCAAGAGAAATATCTCTTCCGATAAATTAATCGCATGTGACATTAATAGGTACAACGTTCTAGTTACTAACCACTTTTTAACGAAGTCATTACTAGTCAATTTTACACTAGTAGTCTAGCACCTTAGAGAGATATATATAACAGTTGTAAATAAAATTGACAGAATAAATCCAAATCATACACTACTAATAAATTTTAGGAACATAAACTAAGTACTTATAGTCTATCCTACTGCTCCAAGGATTTAATCTAATGCCTCGAGTGCCGCCTTAGGGTAGGTCAAAGAGGTTTCGATTAATATTGAAGATCGATTGAGAATCGAACATCTCATTTGTGATCGTCAATCACCTTTCCTTTTTCAGCCAAGATATTACCAAAATACCCTTTATGAGTGTGACCCTCACTGCTTTGAGATCTTTAGATAGACCCGAGTGTGCCGCCTTAGGGTCGGTCGGTGACTCAAATGAGTATCCAAAATCCTATCCTTTCGGAGACCAAGCCTTGAATTTTGATAGCGGTGAAGGCCTTCCTTAGGGGGCCGAAATCAAAGCCGCACGAGGCGTCACCATTCTCTCACGTTGCTTGTGTCAACAAGAGGCCGTGGGGTCGGCCGTCGCCTCTCCCGCTCCCACTCAATATTTTGAAAAAGTGGTGGGTTTATCGATCACGTTTTGGACTTGATGTTACATAAAGGAACATTAACTCATAGGCCCGAATGTTGTCGGTTATGTGGGCTAACCCACCCGACCTATTCGTTAGAACATATGTGGCCGCCGGACGGGTCAAGGCTGGGGGAGCTCCGTTGAGCCGTAGTGGCTCTTCGGATGGCTCGATATTGCCGCACTTCGCAAACAAACGCCACACGTGGAGGGTGAAGTCGATTGTGCCGTAGCTCACCGTTGACCACCCAACCGTGGTTAAACCACTTTCGAACCTGCTTGACCGTGATTATCAAATCCTTAAACATCAAACATTCACGTAGACACTACGGAACAAAAACGTAATCTCGCCTTGGTAAGGTGGAATTCACCGAGAATCCAACACCTTAACCACGAGGTTTCGGATTTTACTCCTTATGCTTTTGCAGAGTGGGATTCACCGAGAATCCATCACCCAACCTCGACGATTGAAAAAACCCGTGTTCCTCGGTTTTTACCCTAATTAGTTTCTAATTAATATCAAACAATTAATTAAAACTAATCGTGTGTTTTATACATGCCTAACTAATTCCTCGAATTAATTTCTACATGTATGCATATGGAGTGGAATTAAAGATATGATGCATGTCATGGCAATTTTCCGGTTCTACTCATACAATCTACACATGTATACTAGTGCGGAAAATAAACACCGAGATGGACCGTTGGCACCCCCGTAACTAATCTTATTCGAAAATAAATTAAAAAACCCTAATCTGCAGCTGTTAAGAATCTTCGACGAACGAACTTGGATCGGGACGAAACTTTCCAGATCTGATCTTCATTCTTCAGACTTCAAGATGGACGGTCGGATCGGAGCTTTGACTTGTCAATCTTCCTCGATGAGCACGCCCAACTTGTCAAAAATGACTCTTACAAAGCAGCGCATCATATACTTCCCGAGGGCGATCGGGGATCAAGATGAATCCCGATCGTCCTAAAAATTTTATCTCACGTCCAAAACACCATGATTTGCGATCTGACCGGTCGGATTTTAATTTTAACAGTCCAATTGTTCCCAGAAAATCGAAGAAGTCACGCTTAGGGTTTCGTGAATCTGCGTTTTTCATAACCTGCTGCCTCTTCTCATCAACGAACGGACATCCAAACGGACTCGACCGAAGCCAAATTTTGTGGGATTTTTCACCAACTTCTAATCTTGATTCTGACTGGAGGGATCTTCGTTTTAACGGCTCAAACAACGGAAAAAACGAAAAGACTAAACAGCTAATGTACAGATCTATTTTCTGGAAATTAAAATTGCAATAACAATAAATTACAGAATTTCCTATACTCATATGAACAAATTTTCATCGTTTATATGAGTTTACAATAGATCTAACGGGAAAACGGTGCCAACCCCAATCCATCTCTTCAACCATAGCAATTTAAAAATTATTAATGCATAATAATAAGTAAAATATCACCTACATGCAATTCCACTCCTTTAAATCGTTTAATTATGATTATGACTATATAAATCGTGGAACTTGTCTTTGATACCACATGAAGGATGCAGGTTCTTAGATCTAAACGAGTTAGATCTACGCGCAGCGGATGGATCACGATTCATATATCAAAACATATAATTAAAGGACTTAAACTACTACAAGGGGGTTTAAGGTTATGTTACCAATAACGGGAAGAGAAGCCTTGATCTTCCGATGTGTTCTCCAAACGGCGGTTGGTGGACACCCTTCTTGATACACGAACCTCCTTGATATGCAACACCAAGAAAAACTCCAAGTTTTTCTTCCTCTAAAAACCCTAGGCAAGAAAGAACAAATTTTCTCCCTTTATTTGTGGTGAATTTCGAAATTTGCCATGTCCATTTCCCTTGGAATAACTCTCCTTTTATAGGAGAGTACATCCTTGGCCTCCAAGTATTAATTAATTAAATGAATAATTAATTAAACAAAATAAAAAGATATTTTCCTTAATGACTAATTGTGACATGTATTGACCAATAGGAAATCAAATAACAAGTCATCCAACCAATCATATAACAAGAATATCTTTTATTTTCCACATCACAAAAAAATTAATTCTTGTGACAATAATAGGACATGAGGCGCCACTTTAGGTCAAAAAAGCCCACATAAAATGTCTTTTATGTGTATTATATTATTTAGCCCAACTAAATAATATCCATGCATATCAATTAATTAGCCCAGCCAATTAATAATCACTGAGGCCCAAATAACAAGAATATCATTCCGATTACGTAGCCACATCGGGGACCATGGACTCTATAACCAAGAGCTCCACAATTAATTATTCATCGAATGTAATAAGTACATTAATTATTAATTCCGGATTACGCCACCATAAACCCGAAACTGAACTCTACCGATTATAGATGTATACTTATACTCAACCCATATAGTGAATAAGCGTCCATTGATATAATCACTACATACGGATTAACCCTCCATAGACTGTCCATTCTGAGTGGGAAGTCTCCGTGAACCCGACTCATAATATCTTATCCTTATTTACCATTAACCCCCTGATGATCAATTAGTATGCATATCTGACTAGTAGCTAATTAGTCAAATGCGAAACTCCCGGGATCGATCACTTTCTTAGGGCTAACAAATAAGGGGATCGCTCTCTACTTCCCGCAGAAGGAATGGATTCCATGTCTGTGAAAATCGAACTACTCACTCATCCGGAGATAGTGCCAATGAGAAGTGGCTTGGAACACATATTAAAGTGAACCGTAACTAACACATCAAACACTACCCCGGACAAGCAAAGATCCTCGTGATCACCTCAGATTAAGGTTGATCCATATATGATCATCTAATGATTTAATAAGATTCCTCGATTACAAAATTATACCGAGAAATTCAGATTAAATCGGTCCAAATCTATATGAATGCCATCACATATAAGTGCCCCACGTAGGTACCTCTACCGACAAATCGATAAGACTATCACACCCTAAGGTGTTCTGGGCGCATTATTGGTGTTTTAATCAAGTTCACCACGGACTAACAATTTAAGTATATCACCACTAACTCAATCCTCACGTGCATGCCATACACTGAGTTAAACGGTTGCATACTGATATACTTAGGGTTTGCAGCAGTGTATTATTTACAAGCACAAAGCAAGTAATAAGGTGAGATAAAATCTGTCATCCATTGTTAAAAACAATTACACAAATTGTCTTTCGGGCACTACACCTAACACGACTAACGCTACGTTTTTTGAGTAAAGTTATATGAAAGACCACAGACCTCGAAGTACAATTGTACTAGACGAAATACTCTCCGATAACGCCAGACCTATTGTGGCTGCTGATGTTCCTATAAACAACGCTACTAATACAACAGTCACTTCCGACATTCCTGTTCCACCTAGACGTACTACGAGAGTGGTTCGGCCACTGTCTCGGTACTGCATGGATTTAGACGCAAACGTAGTCGCCTCTGATGGGGTGGAAGATGATCCTCCAACCTATAAGAAGGCCCTATTGGATCACGATAAGGATAAATGGATTGACGCAATGAATCAAGAGATGGAGTCTATGTACTCTAACTCAGTCTGGAAACTTGTAGAACTTCGTCAGGGTGAAAGGCCCATTGGATGTAAATGGCTCTACAAATGAAATAGAGGAATATATGGGAAGGTCGAAATCTTTTTTTGGTTAAAGGTAAAAATTTATATAACCAAGGTATGCAAAGTACAAGAGATTACATCCTAATCAAAATTTAGAACTTAACTAACACCTACACTAGTGTTGAAAAGAGGTTAGATTTGTTGATTCCAAGCTGCATAAGACCCCTGAGGTTATATGCAACAAGAAACAACAGCCACTAAACACATAACAACACACAAAAACTGTCAAAAGGGGTCATGTGAAAGCATAACTCACAGAGCATATCCCAAGGTGTGTAGAGAAACAAAATAATCTCATACATCCACCAACAAAACCTACTAGAAATCACAAAAGATATACAAAACCTAAACATTAAGGTGTAAAAGTGTACAAGGGGAATGATGGAAACCACAGCGAGAGGGTATAGACTACGAAGAAACCTTCTCACATATGGCCATGATGGAAACCATCTGCATCCTCCTTTCGATTGCTGCATGTCTGGATTATGAAATCTGGCAAATGGATGTTAAGACAGCATTTCTAAAAGCTTTCTCGATGAGGAAATCTATATGCAAAGAACCGTAAGATTCATTGAAGAAGGTCGAGAGCACATGGTGTGCAAGTTGCTCGATCCATTTATGGGTTGAAGCAAGCATCTCGCTCTCGGTATCATAGATTCGATCACACGATCAAGTCTTATGATTTCAACTACACTTTGTCGAATCTTGTGTGTACAAGAAGGTTATCAAAGATAGTGTTGTATTTCTAGTGTTGTACGTTGATGACATACTCCTAATTGGCAACGATAAGGGGATGATGTCCGACGTGAAAAGTTGGTTGACCACGCAATTCCAAATGAAGGATTTGGGAGAAGCGAGTTATGTTCTAGGGATCCAAATTATAAGGGATCGCAAGAACATGATGTTAACTCTGTCCCAAGCAACTTATATAGATAAAGTGCTGGCACGCTTCAGTATGGAGAACGCAAAGAAGGGTTTTCTACCAACCCGTCACGGCGTTTACCTCTCTAAGACTCAGGGGCCTCAAACCCCCGAAGAGGCTGAAGGTATGGGAAGAGTGCCATATGCCTCGGCTGTTGGTAGTCTTATGTATGCTATAAGGTGTACGAGACCTGACATTTGTTACGGCATTGGATTAGTCAGCCGTTTTCAGTCAAATCCAGGGCAACCGCACTAGACAGCAGCAAAGAATCTCATCAAATATTTGAAGAGAACCAAAAATGATATGCTCGTCTATTCGAGTGGGAGTTTGGAGCTAGCGGGGTACACCGATTCTGACTTTCAGTCAGACAGAGATGATTCTAAATCTACCTCTGGTTCAGTGTTTACGCTTGGTGGTGGTGAAATAGAATGGAGAAGCCAAAAGCAATCCAGCACAACCGATTCAACAATGGAAGCTGAGTTCATAGCGGCCTCCGAGGCAGCTAAAGAAGCAGTTTGGTTATGAAAGTTCATCGGATTAGGCGTTGTCCCGAATGTCAAGATCCTATTACTCTCTATTGTGATAACAATGGGGCCATTGCCAACTCTAGGGAACCTCAAAGCACAATGAAGTCGAAGCATATAGAGAGGAAATATCAAGGGTGATCAACGATTTTGTCGATAGAGGGGACATTTCCATCAAGAAAATCGCCTCCGCCAATAATCCAATTGATCCATTCACCGAGACGCTGTCGGTTGAAGCTTTTAGTCGACACTTGGAGACTATAGGTATTAGAGACAAGTCTCATTTTCTTTAGAGCAAGTGGGAGTGATAGTTTGCTGTATTTTAAATAATAGGGTGTTCTCTAAAACAATTAATCACATGCTTTCGTGCAAGTGGGAGATTGTTAGGTGTGATGCCCGAAAGACAATTTTGTAATTGTTTTATTTAATAAATGAAATGATATTATTATTCATATTTATTATTCTCATATTCACCGATGTGACAATAGTATTTACACTACAGAAAACCCTAAAGTATATCGTTTATGTAATCACTAAACTCAGTGTATGGGATATACACGGGAGGATTGAGTTAGTGAAGATGTACTTAAAATAAAATTAGCCCGTAGTGATGTTAATCGAGAGTATCGGGTCTCTCCTTTAACGTGCTATTAATGCGCCCAGAACACAATAGGTGTGATTGTCTTATCCGGACTTTCGGTTAAGAGAACCTAGTGGGGCATTTATATATGATAGATATATCATATAGTAATTCGGACCGATTTGATTAGAGTTCACGATATAATTCCGTGTCGAGAAGTCTTATCGAATCAATCGATGATCATATTTATGGATATATCTTAATCCTGAGGTGATCACAGTCAACTGCTTGAATCAGTATGAGGTTTGACTTGATGGTTAAGGATTGCACTGAGTCTGTGGTCTGAATTACCCATCATGGCATTGTACTGGATTGAGTGTGTAGTCTGTGTTATCACAGATACGGAATCCATTCCTTCCATTTATGGAAGTAGATAGACAGTTCCCTTATTTGTTAATCCTAGAAATTGATCGATCGTAGGAGTTCATATTACACTGATTAGCTACCAGTGAGTTGTATGAATTAATTGATTACTAGGGGTTAATGGTAAATAAGGATAAGAGGTTCTAAAAAGGGTTAACGGTAACTTCCCTATTTAGAATGAACAGTTTGTGGATGATTAATCAATATGTAATGATTATATCAATGGACGCTTATTATCATGCTCGTGAGGAGATAAATATAATCTCATAATCGGAGGAGTGCAGTCACGGGATTATGGTGGCATATTCCTGTGATTGATTTATCGAATATAATTATTCTTGCGTCGTAAGATAATTATTTATTTGATTTATCGGAGCCACGATTATTAGTCCATGGTCCCCGACGTGCCTCCAAATATAGCATAGCTATTCTTGGATGTCGAATCCAACTAAATAGGACTTTATTAAAACGATATGTGAATTAATTGTTTAATGAACTATTAAATTAGTTTGGTTAAATAATTAAATATGTGAAAAAGACATTTTTCATAATCTTGGTCCAATTAGTGTGTTTGGCCGAAAATCATAAGTGACTAGGTCACAATATAATTTTCGGCCATAGCCTTATTTTAGGAACAAGAAATTGTTTTCTTGTGTATTTATAAGACATGTGCACAAAATATTTATTGGATAAATATTTATGGTAAGAAATAAAGAAAAATATTATTCTAGATTTGTTCTAGAATATTATGGAATTATCTTTTATTTATTGGATTTATTTAATTGCAAAATAAAATCCTTGGAGGTTAAGTTTTACTCTCCTATATAAAGAGAGTTCTCCCAAGCCTTACAAACACACATATTTCGACTATCATCTCTTAGAGGGGAGATAGAATATTTTTGGCCAAAAGGGATAAGGGAAAAATCATGGAGGTTTTTCCGAGTAGCATATCGGAAGGGTTCGAGTCGAGAGTTTCCTTCCACCGGGAGTTGCTTGGATCACACGTACGGAAGATCGTGGTGCTCTTCACATCTTCTTGCATTCTTTCTATTGCAGTTCTTCCAACTTGGATTTTGAGATCCAAGAGGTATGATCTACAACCCCTTGTAGATATAGATCTAGTTATTTTATTACGTGTATTTTATAGATCTAGATCCTTAAATCGCTTCCGTTGCGGATGGTATTACTAACACACCTAGTGATCAAGTTTTTGATATTGAAAGTTTGATTGACTGTTTTTTTTATATACGTCGATTTTACACTTGATCTTATTGGGCTTTTGCATAATTTTATTCGATCAAGTTCAATCGTCAATACAGCTATATCTACATGCTAAGGGTTCGATTTAAATTCAGATTTATCTGTGTTACAATCCCCCCTTACGTTATCACATTTTAATTGAGGCTGTAATTAATAATAAATTGATTTAGGAACTCTCACACACTTCACTACGTTAATCCTTTGTCCCACTATTAAGTGTTTCTGAGATTCCATAGATCATATTATCATATTTGCATTGTAATCACTACATATCTATTTTGAGCATATATATTGCATTGTAATTACATATCATATAGATTAGATCATTTTTAAAATAAAATAATAAAAAAAACAATGCATAATTCCATGTCATCTACCATGACTCCACGGGAGGGCTTGTCTTTGGCAAGGCCCCCATACTTTGATGGATCAGGGTATATGGAATGGAAGAATTCGATGCGACTACATATAGAATCAATGGACTATCAACTATGGCGGATTATTAAAAATGATCTATTGCTTCATATGAAGTCTGTCACTGTGGCTGGAATTACTACACGGGTTCCCAAGCAAGACCATGATCTCGATGAAGATGACTTTAAAATGTTGTCTTTAAATTCGAGGGCCATGGCCATACTTGTGAACTCTCTCAGTCCTGGAGAGACTCGAGTTGTGAACTCATGTAAGTCTTCCAAAGAAATTTGGGAGACTCTTGCCCAACGGCATGAAGGTACATCCCGAGTCAAACGCTCCAAAATAAATGGTTTTCTACGTGCATTCGAAATGTTTAGGATGGAATCTAATGAAACAGTTAAACAGATGGACACTAGATTCAACGATATTGTAAATGCACTAGAAGCGTACGGTAAGCCCGTCTCTAATGAGGACCAAATCCTCAAGATTCTTAGGAGTCTTCCTCCTGAATAGGATTCCAAGGCGTATGCCATTGAGGAGGGTAAGGATGTTGAGGTTCTTACTAAAGATGAGCTTATCGGTGTCTTGATCGCTCACGAGATGCACTTAGAAGCTCGTAAGCGTGATAGAAACCCCCCTCGTAACACTGCTCTCAAGGCAAATGAATCTGAATCTGAACCTGAATCAGAGGCTCCTGAGAGTGAAGATGAAGAAGAGGACTATGCAATGACGGTTTGAAACTTCAAAAAGTTTTACAAGTTTCAACGACAAAATTCCAAGAACGCCAAGAGACAGAGTGGAAAGACTCGAAGTAGTAAATAAAAGGATTGCACTACTACTGCACAATGCTTCGAGTGTAAACAATATGAGCAAATTGCAAATGCCTGCCAAAATGTGAATAGTGACAAGACGAAACGAAGCTCTGGATCTAAATCCAAGTCTAAATCAAAGTCAAAGTCTAAGTCACAGTCAAAGTCAAACTCTGGCAACTCAAACTCCCAAGGAATCTCAAAGACAAAGACCAAGAGAGCCTTGGTCACATGGGAAGATAGCTCAGAATCAAATAATGACAATAACTCCGAGTCTTCTAAACAAGAGAACTTCCGTCTCATGGGTTACTCGCAACCCACCAATGACACAGAAGATGAGGTATCAAGCCCATCACCATTCACAAATGGTGAACTGCATTCACTTAATGAGTATCTAGCTAAAGAGAACTTAGAACTTAAGGCTAGACTCGAAGATATAAACGAACTTAGGATGCATCACGATGACGAAGTCGTCTCACTTATAAACACACTAAGTCATTTAGAGCTAAAGCATCAAGATATGGAAATTGAGAATACATCTTTGAAACGGGAGGTTGTCACCCTAAAACAAGCCATCTCAGGACTTGAAGTGGAAAATTCCTATCTCCACAGACAATTCTCCTATATCAAAGAAAAAGGGATACAAGCAAGTGGTTTGGGGTCTAAACCCAAACCAGCTACTCCCGCCTCAACTCCCAAATCTTTGACGCCTAGACCTATCGCCTTAGAGCACACAAAGAAAAAGAATACACCTAAGTCACCCACACAAAAGAATGCTTCATCCACAAAAGCACACACCTCACAGCGTTCTTCACCTAATCATCACAAATTCAAGTATGAAAAGAAAGGTTCAAGGAGATCATCTCAACAGAACCATTCTTCTCACACTTCGAATCCCATTAGTTTCTACCAAACTGCACATCATGATCCATTCATACACCAAGCACCCAACTACACATTTCGGTACCCCTGTTTTGACCCCTTTCTTGCACAGTTGCTGTTCCGGCAACATCAGTTTGGTGGGTTCCAGCCAAACACATACCAGTCCGAGGCAGCCCCCTAAGTCCACCTGAAACTAACTCTAAAGGTCCCAAGAACAAAAGGGTACCTACCAACTTTATATTGCAGGTGTGCTTCAAGTCTCGAATCCGAAACAGCAATACAACATGGTGTTTGGATAGCAGTTGCTCCAGGCATATGACCGGAAACAAGGCCCTCTTCCACAACTACAAATCTAAATCCAAGGGCGGTCTAGTCACATATGGAGACAACTCAAAATGTAGAATCATTGGTGAAGGCTCAGTCGGTAATCCAAATTCTCTTGTTATTAATAAAGTCTTTCATGTAGAGAATTTAGAGCATAACTTACTGAGCATTTCACAACTATGTGACACTGGCATAGATATTGCATTTGATAAGGGTACTTGTAAGATAATTGATAGTCACGGGAAGGTTGTTCTAACCGGTCATCGTACATTGAGTATGTATACGATTGAACTAGACAACCTGATTGACTGTTCAATTTCCCGTCTTGTATCTAAACATGATAATGCAAATCTCTGGCATCGTCGCCTAGGTCATGTAGGTATGTCCACTATTCAGAAGCTCTGTGAATGGAATATGATTCATGGATTACCTAAGTTCGATTTAGAAGAATTCGATGTTTGCGAGCCTTGTATTCATGGCAAACAAGCAAGAACTTCTTTTAAATCCAAGCATGGTGTCACATCCACTCGCATACTAGAGATGTTGCACATAGACCTATTTGGTCCTAGTAGAGTTAGAAGTCTTGCTGGGAAACATTACGCTCTAGTGATAGTAGACGACTATTCGAGATATACATGGGTTCTGTTTCTGTCTCACAAAAGTGATAGTGCTAACGCATTTTCTACTTTGGTGAAACAACTACATAACACCTTTGATATCTCTGTAGTTTCTGTTAGAAGTGATAGGGGTGGTGAATTCGTGGATAACGACCTTATTAAGTTCTGTGATTATTTGGGTATCCGTCACGAATTTTCTACACCTAAAACTCCTCGAACAGAACGGTATAGTCGAGCGTAAAAATCGTACCTTGCAAGAATCAGCTCGAACTATGCTAAACGAGTTTAAAGTGCCTCATTTTCTTTGGGTTGAAGCGGTAGCTTGTGCATGTTATGTAGTTAATAGAGTCTCTATCAGACGTCTATTGCACAAGACCCCTTACGAAGTCCTAAGAAACCGGCCTCTGAAAGTTGATTACTTTCACGTCTTTGGTTGCAAGTGTTTTGTACTGAATGATAGGGAAAACCGTGATAAATTTGCATCTAAGTCCATCGAATGTATATTCGTTGGTTGTTCAGAAACATCTATGGCTTATAGATGATATGATCCGGTGTCCCGACGAATTCTCGAGTCCATTCATGTTTTATTTATAGAGTCTGCTTCCATGACTGACCCGTGTGCTAGTGTGAAAGATGTTACATCATCCTTAGAAAGGTCAGCTCTAGATGATGACAAGGACTTGCTACCTCCTGTGCAAAATGAAACACCAAATGAAACTGAAGTAGCACCTCCAGAACCTACTGTTGAGTCAACAACAACCATTGATGGTGACATCTTAGCAAATGATGCCTACAATGGACATGATGAGATGGCTGATCCTGGTGGACAGCAAGAGGAACGCCTGCAACATTGGAATCGCTTTCATCCGCCTGATCTAATAATAAGAGATCCCAATACAGGTGTTAGCACCCGAAGGTCCACTCTTAATCCCTCTCTCTCGTCATTGTATGCACTAGTTTCACGCATCGAACCTAAGAATATTGATGAGGCTCTCTCTGACTCTGAATGGGTCATGTCCATGCAAGAGGAGCTCCAACAGTTCGAAAGGAACGATGTATGAGATCTAGTCCCCCTACCTAAGGAGAAGTCCTCGGTAGGAACACGCTGGGTCTTTTGAAATAAGATGGATGAAAACGGAACAGTCGTTCGGAATAAAGCTCGATTGGTGGCACAAGGTTATACCCAAGAGGAGGGTATCGATTATGATGAGACCTATGCCCCAGTTGCTCGGCTATAAGCCATTCGACTGTTGATTGCTTTTGCATCCGCCTTAGGACTAAAGTTGTACCACATGCACGTCAAGAGTGCCTTCTTCAACGGTTTCATTAAAAAGGAAGTGTATGTTCAGCAACCCTCGGGTTTCGAGGATACACAACACCCTCACCATGTTTATCGCCTCAAGAAAGCCCTCTATGGACTCAAACAAGCACCTAGAGCTTGGTATGATCGATTGTCATCAGTGTTTCTTGAGAACGGTTTCGTTAGGGGCAGGGTAGATAATACATTGTTCATAAAGAAATCGGGATCTGACATCCTGGTTGTCCAGGTTTATGTCGATGACATCAACTTCGGTTCCACCGACCCTGCTCTTTGTACTCAGTTTGAGACGTTGATGTCTTCTCAGTTTGAGATGTATGCTATGTGAGAGTTAAACTTCTTCCTTGGCTTACAAATCAATCAAACACCGTCCGACACACACATTAGTCAAACTAAATACATTAGAGATATGTTGACCAAGTTCAAGTTTGATGGCCTTAAACCAGCCACTACTCTTCTGAGTACATCTGTCAAGCTTGACCTTGATGAACAGGGTCAGCCATTTGACTCTCACCTATACCGATCTATGATTGGGTCTCTCTTGTATCTGACCTCATCGTGACTGGACATTCAGTTTGCTGTAGGCTTATGTGCATGTTTTCAATCAAATCCTAAGATATCGCATTATAACGTTGTCAAGCACATTTTTCGATATCTTAGACACACACCCACACTAAGGCTTTGGTACTTTCAGGCTTCCACCCTCGCACTTTTCGCGTACAATGATGCCGACTATGATGGATGTCGTGTCGAACGAATGAGCACTAGTGGCACTTGCCAATTCTTAGGTGATAGACACATCTCATGGTTCTCTAAGAAACAACCTATCATTGCTCTTAGTACCACCGAGGCCGAGTATGTTGCACAAAGTAATTGTGTCGCCCAGCTCCTTTGGCTCAAACAACAGTTAGCAGATTTTGGCATCCCTGTAGATTGTGTGCCTGTTTATTGTGATAGTATCAGCACGATAAACTTGTCACACAACACAGTATTGCACACCCGGGCCAAACATATTGATATTCAGTATCATTTTATACGTGACCACGTGCAAAATGGTATTGTCTCCTTAGAGTTTGTCCCCACTGCGCAACAGGTAGTTTATATTTTCACGAAGCCTTTACCCCATGGTTCGTTTGACAAACTGCGTAGTGACCTACATCTCATACCGTTATAATCCCTTTTGCTTAGTTTTCAAACTAAGGGGGAGAGTATGTATGTAGGGGGAGCTGCAATCTAGGGGCAGCGATGATATATTTTGAAAATTAATCAAAAGGGGGAGAATGTTGTGTATAACGCCCCAGTTGCTATTTATATATTTGATTAATTCTCAAAATAATATCAATTTATGTGTAATAATATTTTTGTCACACTAATGGCCATGAAGTTTAAAACTTACCTCATATGGCAAGTCTTTTGTTTATTAATTTTGCAGGTTTCATAATTAATTAAATTAGTTAATTAATCAATTTATTTGGTTACTTAATTAGTGAATTAATTTATATGGAATTAAATAGTTGTTGGACCAATTTCTAGTCAAGCCTTTTTTTTAAGTAGTCCAGTCCCGTATATTATTTCATCAGCCTGGCCCAGTTATCAACCTATCCATTTACCTGGCTTCTCAGCCTCATTTGCAGCCGAATTCTGAAAACCAAAATCCCTAAATTTTCTCAAAATGCTCCCATGGCCATTTCGATTTCTACACAAAAAATCCGGCTCTTTCTGATCCTCTTCCTTATTTTCCGGGGCCAATCATGCGATTTCTTGCTCGATATCTGAAGGATTAGTAACACGTTTCATCAGAAACGTGAAAGTCATTTCCATGGAGATTCGTTTCTCAGAAAAATCAAGCTTATCAGGGCTATTCATCTTGACTAATTCAATTGCAACTTGTTTTTACGAGATGGCTTGAATTACGGAACTATATGGGTTAATTCATTCCTATCTCTACTCATTTTCTATTTTTTATTATTATCTCTGCATTAACGTCTATTGTTTGCAGATAATGATTCGAGCCGTTAAAGGGTCAGAATCAGGGAGTTCACCACCCTGATTCTTTGGTGGTCGTTCAATGTAAAAAAGACTCAGTCTTTGAACCTGATTTTTCAAAAATTTGAAGAGCTGATGCTGAAAAATTGAAGCTGTTCTTCTAGAGAGTCTTATCTATCCATTGCTAGCACCTATCCACTCTGTTGACTGCTTCAACGCCCAAACCGAGTTCAATGCCGGTTTGGCTCAGGTACGGTGGCTTGACCCGACCATCAGGGTTTGATGCTCGGTTTACATCAAACTCTGAGTCAAAACAATTTTGAATTCAAAGCTGAACCCATATGTGCTATGTACTACCTATATAATAGTTTTGGTTCAGTTTTGGGTCAAACCGGGACAGATTAATCTAGTCTAGGAGACCTCTCTAAGTGTTAAATAGCTCCCCATAGTGTTAGTAATTCGTTTGGTTCAACAAAATTCATAGCCTAAAGAGCCCTATTACCGGCCTTAAGTGGCAACCTGGGTGGCGCAAAGTGAATTGCGTTAACAAAACACATAAACCGAACCAATTCTGAGTTATAGCATTTGGGTCAAATCAGTGTTTTAACGCTTGAGTTAATTTAGTACATATTGATTTTTGAGATTAAAGTCAATGAGTTGACATATGAGAGTCTTGTTGCTTAAGGGTTCTTACATGCCCTCTAGTCTATAAATACACTAGTAGAGTGAATAGGATTGCAACAACTCAGAATATCACTTCTTGAGCAATCCTACATTCCATAATCACTTAAATTTCTCCTTTTGGTGTCTGCGCTTTGAATCAAGTTGGAGTCTAATTCGGTCTTGGCTATTGAGAAGTAAGGTTCTGATCAATAGCTTTGACAGAGTTCTGAATTGAGGTTTCAGTGTTCCTGTGTCTAGGTAACACTTTAACTAAATCATTTTACAATTTTCATTGCTTGGTGGTCTGTTTTTGATTGCTTATTGAAATTGCTTGATAGTAGTCTTTTATTGATACTAGTCTTGTCTGTGGTAGTTCTGTGTTGGTTCTTAGTTTTGATGTCCTGATTTTGGACGTTGATCATCTTCGGTCAGATTACGGGTCACAAGGTTGCTTGGTTTGACGTGCCAAGTCATCCTGCCTAGTGAGGCTTCTGTGGACTATTTTCTGACTGCTCAAGAAGGATCAATATCCTTAAGTCTAGACCTTTGACCTCTGACAGAAGTCTAGTTTAGATTCTGGTCTGTTTTGGTCTATTTTTGATTCATACAAATTTTAGTAGTCTTTCATTCAAAGCCCTTGTAAGTGTTGACTGCATCGAATTGTAGGTCTTCACTCACTGTAAGAGATTTGTCTGAGTTGATTCCAATTATTGTGTGATTCAGTGTTTGATTTCCCCCATAACCTGTTGGTTCCAATTTTGATCATCAGTAGACTTTATTATTACTGTTAATCAAGGTTGGTAACACCCCTTGTGTGTTTTTTTTTATTCTGCAAGTTCCAGTTCTTAGTTGTTACAACCAGTTGTTTATCTCCTGAACTTGCTGCATATTGACTGCCCTCAAAAGCCTGCTGATCTGCATATCTTGAATACCTTGTAATAGTTAGTCTTTAGGCTTTAGGTGCAGTATACTGAACTTTGTATTCAGCTTGCAAAACTTTAGTTTTGATAATCTTGTTCTTTGAACTACATTATCATCACTGAAGGTAGCTGATAGTTCGGTTATTGTTTCTGTTTTTTTTTAATCTTGCTACACTTGAATTACTCTGTAATAATATTAGCTGCAATATTTTCAAGGAGTATTTTGACCTGTAATAATATTGTAGACATCCTTCTGAATTGGTTTGTAGTATTTTAGCCTTGAACCTGAATTCTTTTGGGCTGAACCTTCCTTTTTATATATTGACTTAATCTGCTTTAATTTAGATATATTAAGGTTTCCAAACGTGGGTATAAGTGTTTTGTTATATTGCCCCCGTTTATATACATCAGCCTGCTATATTTTTTTTTGTTTGGTTCTGCCAATTACATTCTTTCATTCGAACTGAAATTGATACAGCATCAACTCACCCATATCAAGTGATTATCATGTGCTTAATTATCAAACTACTTGTATTAAACTTGATCTAGGTAACAATAGTTAACACATATAACTTATTTATGTCCTGCATCCAGATTATTTCTACGTGTGTTAATTATTTTATAAACTCTGATTTTGTGATATATATTTGCCTGGAAATTTGTTGAAGTGCTTAAAATTTCTTTAAAAGGCAATTTTTACCTATACTCTATTCACCCCCCTCTCTGTAGAGTGTTGTTCATGCAATATCAATCCAACACTCTTCATGTTCTTTCTCATCCTTTGAGTATACGAGGATGTCATCTATGAACACCACAAACTTGTCCAAGTATGGCATGAAGACACGCTGCATTAAGTCCATAAATGCAGATGGAGCATTAGTGAGTCCAAAAGGCATTACTACGAACTCATAATGTCCATACCTCGTACTAAAAGTTGTCTTAGGTATATCCGCTACCTTGATCTTCAACTGAAGTTAACCGGACCTAAGATCAATCTTAGAAAACACTCTTTTGCCTTGCAACTGATTAAACAAATCATCAACCCTTGGTAAAGGATACTTATTGTTGATGGTAAGATTATTCAGCGCTCTGTAGTCTATACACATCTGCATACTACCATCTTTCTTCTTAACAAACAACACAGGGGCTCACCAAGGCAAAGTACTAGGATGAATTATACTTCTCCCAAGCATATCCTTAAGTTGAGCTTTCAACTCCTTCAATTCATCCGGTGCGATTCTATAGGGTGCCTTAGCAACTGGTGCCGCTCCGGGTACCAACTTGATTTCAAACTCTATCGCTCTATCCAGCATGCTTCCCGGTAACTCTTCCGAAAACACTTATGGGTACTCTTTCACTACAGCAGTTTCCTCTGGCTTAGGCTTCACTTGCTCCACATCCACTGCGTACAACAAATAGCCTTCACAACCCTTCTGACACGCTCTTATCGCCTTAACTGCTGAAATTATCGGATGACGCTTCTTACTAGGCTTGTATACAATACCTTGATAAGTCTTAGCTGATTTCCCGGGTACTTTAAACGCACTCCCTTTTCTCTACAATCCTGGTGAACATAATTCTCGGATAACCAATCTATTCCAAGCATTACATCGAAATCTGAAATGCCCAAAACCATAAAGTCACTCTTGCAACGATACGTTCCTACTCACACATCTACATGAGTCATCAACTTGGCTACCTTAGTGACTTTTCCTAATGGTGTTGTTATTTTCAAAGGGATTCTTAAGGTTTCCATTGGTAAGTTAAGCTTCTTAGCTATCTTAGTTGACTGAAAAGGTGTTAGACGCTCCCGTATCAAACAATGCTGTAACTGCTAAGTTGTCTAATATTATCGTACTGAGATAACATTATCATCCGGTTCTGCATACTCTGCATCCACGGTGAAAACTCGAACAGGCCGACTCGGGCCGCCTTTCCTGCTTCCATGATTTTGAGTTCCTTTTAGCACCATTAACGACTGAAAGCTTGTCCTTGAAGGTCTCTCAGCTTCCAAGGCCTTGTTCAACATTTCAGCCATGTTTCTTGGTGTACTTCTCAACCTTCCCGCTTAGACCTCACGGGACATACCATTATTGAACAACTGAAACTGCACTATTCCACTTCTACTCGGTGCATTCCTCACCGCAAGGTACTTCCTTATGTTTACAATCCATGTAGACAAAATTCTTGGATAGCCGACCTAACCAAGAATTACACCATGATTCATAGAATTCAAAACTATAGGGTCCTTTTCTTCTTCTTTTTCAATGGTAAACTCCAACAAGATCATCACATCTTCTAGATGAACCACAACAACTAGACCCCCATCTTGAACCAAACCACTAGCTTCTTGCTGGGCCCTAGAACTTCCGATTCCCAACTTATCAACACGGGTATTTGTGAGGTTACCTAACATTCTAAAAGATCATGAAGGATCAGAATGTCACTATGTGGTCTAAAGATATCTTATCTTAAGGAAGGAAGCCTAAAGGACGCATCGCTCTGATACCAACTGTAACGCCCCGTTCCCGGACACCGAGTCTTTATCCAGAAAAAAGAACGTTCGGCACGTATAAAATAAAATAAATGCCACTTTATACGTAAGCATCTACTACGTCGTATCGAGTTACGCAAAACGGAAGCAAAAAAACTCAGGTAATTTTCTTCAACCAACCAAGAATAGAAAACTCAATATCTAAAGATAGAAATGTAACATTTATTACATCAGAAAAGAAACCAAACGAAACCAAACGTACAAATCCTCCAAAAATACTAAAAGAAAATACAAGGTTCCCAACAAGTCTCCAAGTCTAATAAAATAAATGAAAACATAAATAAATGAACTCGTCAACTTCGGCGTCCTTAAATGTCGTCATCAAAGTCCTCCTCGAACTCCAGATTTACCTGTTCATCTTCTCTCCCCCAAACACATAAATAAATATGCATTTGAGGTAAGTACATTGTACATAGTAAGAAGTAGAAGCTAAAATTTAATTAGGCTCTTTAACAATTTTTTGTTTAATAATTATCCTTATGAGACAGACTCGATCTAAGGTTTATTCCATGCCTTTCGACACTTCATGACTATACATTTCAGCTAAGCTTATCTTGGTTACATCATTACTCAAGGGCACTGTGTATGGCGTTCATCAGCCTGAAGATATACTTGCTAACTAACGGTGATTAGCACCGATTAGCTCCGGGGTCTCCCCGGTATGCGTATACGTTCGATGGATTTCCTCCACTACCCTTCAGCCTTTTGAGCCAGTAGCGTTGTTCACCTTTTATGAACGTAAATGTTGGTCCCTTGAAAAGGCTTTGGTTAAATTTAGAGGGGGCGGGTGAATAAGCTTAACACTTAAAACATTTGGAGTTAACAAACTCGGCAAAGGTCGATGAGCTTTCTTTGTCGCGATGAGTCTCTTGATCGATGATGTAACTAAATTTTTTGCAGCGGTATATATTTAGTTTAACCTTGTTACTTGTTGTTAAAAGAATGATACTAAGTATTGGATACTCACTAGTGTAGGTTTGTGATTCAGTTGCTAGTTTCAGTAGGTTGATATGATCAGTATACTAAATGCATAAAGTTGCTAGGAGTAGTAGCACAGATCAAGACACTCGATCTTAACACAACGGAAGCATATGCGATTTACGATATGAGACATAACTAATTAATCCTACGAGAAAGTTAGTAGATGTACCCATACCGGAGAGAGATGATAAAACCGACAAAGGGAGAAGCCGTAGTCTTCCTGTTTGTATCTCCTAGCGACGACTGGGGGACGTCGATCCTCGCCTTAGAACCTCCTCGAATATGCACAAGAAAAACCCCTAGGTTTTTCTTGTCTAATGACTAAGGCAAGAAACTAATTTTTCTTCCTTCTAATTGTAATTTGGCGCCATTAATGAATGTGTATTGTGTTAGGAGGAACTCTCTTTATATAGGAAAATAATAAGTCAAGAGAGTTATCATTTTCACACCACAAAAACCTATTACCATAAGGAAAAGATATTTTTCCCACAAAATAAGAGATAATTCCCAAAAAATCAATCTCTTAATTTTCTAATTATCCAACAAATAGATAATTAATTAATTACACAAATGAGATAATCTAGGAAAATTTCTTCTCCCAATTTATCCGAAATGTGGCGCCTCAAATGTCATTAAATTTAATAGAAAATGTATTTTCTATTTTACATATTATTTGCCAAATAAATAATATTACATATTCATTAAATAGACCAACTATTTAATTTAACTTCGAGGTTCCATAAAACGAGAAAACGCTCGTGTATTAGGAGCCAACCCAGGGACCATGGACCTATAATCAATAGCTACAATAAATTAAATAAAATATTCATCGAACAGAATATTTCTACTTAATTCATTAATTCCGGAATTACGCCACCATAAATCCGAAACTGAACTCTATCGATTATAGATATAACTTATTCTCAAAACGTCGAGTCGAGTCGATAAGTGTCCATTGATATAATCATTACATATAAACTAATCCTCCATGGACTATCCGTATTGAAGTAGGATTATTTCCTTAAACCTTATTCACTACATCTTATCCTTATTTACCATTAACCCACTAGTGATTAATTACTTCATAACCAATACGAACTCCCGGGATCGATCAGTTTCTAGGATTAACAAATAAGGGGATTGTCTTTCTACTTCCCGCAGGAAGGAATGGATTCCATATCTGTGAGACACACACTTCTCACTCATTCCAGAATAGTGCCAACGTGAAAGTGATTCGGACCGTGCCTCTTAGCGATCCTTAACGAACACATCAAACCCTATCCTGAAACAAGTACGAGTTTGTAATCACTTATGGATTAAGGTTAATCCATACATGATCATCTTGTGATTTAATAATATTTCTCAATCACGGAATTATATGAGAAATACAGATTAAATCGGTCCAGTCCTATATGATTCTCATCATATATAAATGTCCCACTTAGACAACCAATGTCGACGGTCCGGATAAGACGGTCACACCATAAAGTGTTCTGGGCGCATTAATGGTGGTTTAATCAACAAACCCCATACTTTGATTAACTTCACCACGGACTAACATTTCAAGTGTATCACCAGAAACTAAATCCTTATGTGTGACACACACTAAGCTATATGGCTACATATGATACGAATTGGGTTTTTCAGCAGTATATTACTTATAAGCACGAAACAAATAATAAGATGAGAATAAATCTGTCATTTATTAATTCTAAAAACAATTACATAAATTGTCTTTCGGGCGTTACTTCCAACAATCTCCCACTTGCCCGTATGGACAAGCAACAATTGTCTTTCAAACACACTATATCTAACAATCTCCCACTTGCCCGTAAAGACAAGCAATGATTGTTCTTAGAGCACCACACCCTTATTCTTTCTATCCACCACATTCTCCCACTTGCTCTAAAGCGTATGATACATATCTCCCAATTTCATACCCGCCAAGCGCTCATCAGTGACAATAGATGCCACGTGACTTGGTAAACTGATCAGCTAGGTTGTCGGCTCGAGGCGATCTTTAGGACCAAAACGTCGCCTCTTTGTACGATCTGTCTGACCAGGTGATAGTTTATCTCAATATATGCTTTTGACCTCTTGTGATTGCAAAGAGCCTTTGCATGAGCTACCTCTCAACTGTTTTCACAGAAAAATGGTATCGGCTCATCGATACCTGGAATCACTTCCCGGTCCAACAAATAACTCCTCAAGCCACACTGCATCTTTAGCTGCTCCGAAAGCTGCTATGTATTCGACTAACAGAGTCAAATTGGCAGTGCTTGATTGCTCCTGACTATAGCTCCATCACTATGAGTAAACACTGAGCCTGAGATCGACTCATGATCATCCTTAATCCGAAAAAAATCAGAATCAGTGTAGTCAACGACACTCAGGTTCTCACCCGAATGGACAAGCATATGATTCCTCATTCTCTCAAGATACTTTAGGATGCACTATACTTCTTCCAGTGTCTGAATCCAAGACTCGACTTATATTGACCTTTAATAACCTGAATTTCTCTATCCTAAAGAGAATCTATCCCATTTTCTCTATATCCGAAGACTAAGAGAATTATTCTGTGAGAGGTTGGGTAGGAAACCTCTCGGTGAATCTAGCATTCGAAAATGCATCATCATCTTTAACCAATAAGATGTATGGGATATTGCCAACAACTTGTTCTCATGAAATCGACCGAATCAAATTTTAAGAATATAGTCCACTTCTCTGATTCAGAGAAGCTTTGGCTCGCCAGTTATTGACCTCAGATAACACACCCATGTTGTTCACAACATTTGCAGTGTTACCTTTATAAACACTAATGTCTACTACTTTACCAACATTGATTCTCTGGTCTACAAAAGACTCATCAATATTCTGGTCAAGCTCACATATTTCAAAACATGTGTCTTTTAATGACCTGAAGGTTTACTTTAATCCACCGATGGATATAAGCATAGGCAGTCAATCTGCCATTGGATTTAAGCTAAAACCCTTCTGTTCTGAAAGAATTCAAGCTTCTTTGTACGGCAAGAAAGTTTCAGGGCATCACCCCTGGTAGTCTTTCAGCTTTTCATGGAGTTAAGCAAGGCTGAGTGGTGAGAAAGTGTCAGGGTATCACCCCTATTGAACTATCGACTTCTCAGGGAATTACCCCTAGACCACTTGGCTTTGCTCAGAAAGTTAGACTTTCCCAATCATTCAACTCTTTTCCATGTAGATCCAATTACTCCCACTGGGCCTGAGACACTAAGGTGGTTCTACAAGAGTATGAACAAAATTGGAGTACATAAAACTCCATTTACAGGCATATGGCTTTAAACCAACCTTCTTTTATCAGAATCCTATACAGTCCTTCCAAAAAACCTTAGGTTATCAATCACCCCAGAGATCAGAAGATCAGATAATCACAAAGGGGTCAATGGTTAAACCATACTCCCACTGCATTTGGGTGGATTGATGTTCTGATCTGGTTCGGTAGTATTTATCAGTGTTATCCCCAAACAACCAATGTTGGATGTGGTCTGATTAAATTATATAGTAACTCCTTGAGCAACTGTACCTTAAGGTCCAAGGTTGTTATTTATATATTCTTCAAGCAAGGCTATGACAGTTCAGCCATCACTTTCCGATCTTAAGAATCTTATAACCAACCTTTACTCATTGCACTAAGATATTTCACGAACAGTCAACATCTGAACGTGTATGCAAAATCTCCAGTCCTACCTTCAAGCTCTAGTGCTAAATGCCTCTATTTGCGGAAGTGGAGTAAATGTTATTCACTCTTTATCCACAAATTCATAAGCATCTTCTAGGTACACTACTCGGTATAATATAAATCGTTATTTGCATCAATATCTTAATTGAGTTAAGCAGTGTAATGTAGCATATCATTAACTATACAAGACAATACATGGTTTATCCTTTCAGTGAAATCGTTTCACCCGAGGTAGGCCAAGCATCAGTGCCAAAACTATGTTGAAGCCTATATCTGAGCATGGAATACTCATTTTTCTGGTGATATCAGAGATTCCTCCAAATATTTAGATAAACTAATCGGTGTTTCGAGTATCTATCAGACAAATTGTCCACTACTCAAAAGCTCCCACTAGCTTGTATCCTTCATATGACCCCGAAGGTCAATATGAACAAGTAGTGATACTTCTTCAGCTCTATTACCTTTTCCTAATTGAAAGGTAATTTAGTCATTTTTCCTTTGAGACAGTGTTCTTAGACTGGGAGATAGGAATCACCCTTAGACAGACTTCAGATCTTATCTCTAGGATGTATGCACTAATTAATAGATGCCGAAGAATCGTTCATCTAAATACAGTAACCATTTGTCTTAATAGTTTATGATGTGTTACATATATCTTCTCAGCATTACTTGGCGGTTTTTGACTTTATCAGACAAAATTCCGAGCCTCAGAATCGTATACAAACGTCATATTCACTTTCTTTAAGGAAACTATATTATCGATGTGAAAGTGATTCCATTTGTTCTAATGAATATGGAAACATAAATTATATTTCTTTGTTATTCAAGGATTAAAATCCAAAATTTGTTTCCTTATATCCCTCCCACTATCTTAGCTGAAATAACTGCATGTTGTCTACTCTTTATCATGAATGCCCAGCTACCTTGTTATTACAAAAGAACTTTAGCTTTCGAGTCAAAATACTCGGTTAAGAAAGTCTCTAAGGATTCATAGGTTGGTGATCCGTAATCACTTTCCTTATCCTTTACTTTCTTTTATTAATATTTTGGTTTAGCCGTAAACTTGTTTAGTTTTGATGACTTACACTTTTAGACATTTACTTTCCCATTCTTGGCTTTCTATAAAGGAAATGGTCGTGAACTAATAGTTTATAAGAGTAGACACTACTCGTAAACTGTGGGATGTCTAGTAAGATTGATACCAAATCATTCTCGTCACCTTTGAACTAATTTTGTTTTGTCTCTCGTTCAACACAAGTGACAGCAGTGACATCAATGTCACTTATGTTTGTAGGCTCAAGAGAAACATCATTTTTCCGAAGAATTAATTATCATTCTCGATCATTGAGTTCAACATTCTTGTTACTTTTCCATTTTTACGAAGTCATCATCAGTCAATTTATCAAGTTTAGCAGTTTAGATACCATGAGATAATATGTAGTTGCAAAAATAAATTATGACAGAATTATAAATCAAATCATACACCACAACATATAATAATTTTAGGAATAATGAACGTGATGTCATGCATGCAGTTTATCCTACCATTCCAAGTATTTAACCTCAGATCATACTGCCGCCGCAGGGTCGGTATCAGCACAATGACTGTTAAATTGAGACAATCTCTCTCAACAACTAAACAAATAAGAATCAGATATCTCCATTTAATTGTTGATTACCTTCCTTTTTCAGCCAAGATATTTCCTAAAATATCCTTGTGAGTGTGACCTACTGTTTCAGACCTCCAAGAATGCCCCGAGTACGCCGCTGCAGGGTCGGTCAGTGACTCGACGAGTACCCAAAGTCCTATTCTTTCGGAGACCAAGCCTTGAATTTTGGTAGGGGTGAAGGCCATCCGTAGGGTCAGTAATCAAAGCCGCCGAGTGTCACCCCTTCTCTCACGTGCTTGTGTCAACATTGAGGCCATAGGTCGGTTGTCACCTTCCCGCTTCCACTCGTTATTTTGAAAAATAGGTAGTCTTATTAGGATTTTCGAATTTCTTAATCATCCGAAAACAATAAATCATGAATATTTAAATTAATCCTCCCACTAGTTCATCGGTTCCAAATACCGCCTAACTAGTGTCACTTATTCACGACTTTCCAATTTTTCGATTTTTAAATTCTTTGTGTGAGAGACATACACAATTTAAAATTCACCATGAATTTTATAATCCGAATATATTAGGACTTATGAATTTCCCACCAAATCGAAAAACAATAAATCACAAATTTAAAGCTCCCACTAGTTTATCGGTTCGAAATACCGTCTAACTAGTGACACTATATTCATGATCTTCCAATTTATCGATTATTTAGAAATTCTCTCGTGCAGTCACAACACGATTAAAATTCACTAAAAGAATTTTATAGTCGTAATATTGTCATGATAAAATTTTAGTATCGTAGAATTTTATCTCAATAATTTGAAAATAATAAATCTTGAAAAGCAATTACCAACTTATCGGTATTAAACCCTGGCTAAGCTTTAACCGAGTTCACCGAATGGTGTCGGGATTGGCTAAGCCGACCCGTCCCCTTCGTTGGTTCATATACGACGCTAACGTCGCACGTGTGTGGGTGCCGGGTTGAAAATGGGGCTAAGGTTGCCCCATTGAGCCTCAGCTCGCCGGATAGCTTGACCTTGCCGGACACCCGTGGCTAACCCCGCACTTGGACGGATAAGTCGAATCGAGCCAAGCCCCGCTGACCGCCCGAACCAATTTTTGAACCTTTTGCTCACAGGTTGGTGTCAACTTTTCCTGATTTTCCAATTTTTCAATTATTAAAATCTTTTATGTAGTCACTACATAATCAAAATTCACGAATGAATTTTAGATCCCAAAATTAAATTTACCGAGTAAATTTTATTTTATCATGTGTCTATTATATCCCGATAAAATTCCGTTCGTTTTAATTAATTACCTAAATAATCTAAATTAACTACGTCTCATACATGCTTAATTATCTATATGTATGCATCTTTGGGAGAGGATTCATGAATATGATGATGTCGTGCATGCATTATTTTCACATAAATTATCAAACATGAAAATAAAACGTAAAAATAAACTAATCGAGATGACCGCTTTGATGCCGCATCTAATCTATTTTATAGAAAAAAAGTCGTAAACCCAATTTACTGGATTTACTAATTTCTAATAAAAGGTAAAAACAGATTCCGCTTCCATATTATCTTGCCGATCCTGTTCTTCAACAAAATACGTCATAGCCTGGCTGTTCATCATGTCTTCCTTGTATTTGTAGGTCTCAAGTTCGACTTCTGCTTGCTGGAAATTCCTCCTTTTTTTAAATTTTTTTTATTTAATATTTCGATGATGTCATGATGTCAAACGAATTCAGCATCTTGAGCAGCAACAGCACAGCAACAACATAGGAATTTTTTTTCCCCGCTGATGTCAGCATGACATCAGCACTTGAATTCACCATTCAGCAGCCATCAGCGTATGCTTTAGAGCAGCAGTAGTAATGCCTCTCTTGACCCATTTAACCCTGACATATCACACTTCCATTATTTTTCTCCCTTTGAAACAAAATACTGGTGCCTTTGTAGCCTCGAATTTTCTTGACTGCGTCTCAAGGAAATGCAGTGGCAAGTGACCCACTTGAATCTTATCTCTCATAACTTTTCTCATCACACACATTTCACACACTGATTCTTCTTCTCTTTCATGCGTCCTCCTTCTCACCCTTCCTCCTGCTCAATTGTTCACCTCTTCTTCCCACCCCTCCATACATCATCTGAATTATCTCCTTGTTTTTTCCTCAATTTTTCTGGCACTTCTTTTCCCAAATTAACAACAATCCCCAAAAGTTCCATACCCAAATCTGAATGCTCCCACCCTAGATACGAATACAGCATAACAATGGCTTTTTCAGCTTCTATGTAGAGGATATGAATACCATCTATCCATTTCTATTTTTAAAATTTTCATTGGCACTGTAAAAACAAAAGGTTCTGGGTTTTTCACTTGGAAAACATGTTGAATTTTAAGTTTCATTTGTTTATTTCGTCACATGCTACTTGATTGCTTGCAATTTCAACCTTTACTTACAATTTGTGTTTTCCGGTGGTGGAGTGGCGGTGATGTGGAAGAGGAGTGGCGGTGATGAGTAAAAATGAGTAATAATAGCTTTCACTTTTTTAGCACCATTAGAGTGTCCACAATGGACACCCAATTTGCTCCCCAAAATAAATTTCAGGGGTCTTTTTGCCACAGTGGTCCCCCAGTACACCCCCGTTCTGAAATTTTCTCTACCCTCGCCTTGACATTTCATGGTTGAAAGAGTCAAGTTTGTGCCAAAAAAAAAAATTGTTGGTCTCTTTCTTACTGAAAAAAAAAAGCTTCCTCCTTCCTTTCATCGAAGCATGGAAGATTGAGGCATATAGTTATTTCAACCACAACAAAGCAACCGATTATTCTTCATTCTGTTTTTTACCCAAATCTTCAATTTATCATTGGTGTTTTCATCGACTGTGAAATTGGAGGAAGAAGGTGATTGATATCACTTGAAATCGGGCATTTCTCATTTTCTTGGCAGATTTTAGCTGAGCAATTGAGAGGGGTCAGTTAATTTATAAGTGCAAAATTCATGATTTTCAGTAAAAAAATATTAAAAAAGAATAAGAGGGAAAAGATAATTAAAAAAAGGTAAAATATATTGATATTAAGTTAGGTTTAATGGTTGAGATGAAAGAGAAAGTTGTTTATTGGTGGTTGATAGAGGTTGATTATTGGAGTAAAATTTTTTTGGCTGGTGAAAAGTCAGAATCAAACGGAAACGGAAAACGATGCTGATGTATGCAAGGATGTAATTGGGGGCAACGATTGGGGTTGCTCTTACACCATTAGTCAAACAAATAAACTCAATAAAATCCACTCATATTTTCTTACCCAATTATTTATCAACACGTAAGGAGCTGTTGTCAGAATTATTTCAGAAATAGCATTGTATTACTACGGTTGCTCTTAGCATCCATTATTCGGCACAAGTGCAAACAGGGAATTAAAAAAAACATGCTATATCCAATCAATTTGGATCTAAAAATTTCCATAAAATTAAAATCAACAACTTCCTATACCCTAAAAACAGTTTCTAAATGATCTAATCTGTAAAATGATACCAACCCCAATCCATCTCACAACCAAATCATTCAATCATGCATGTATAAAATAAAATTTATAAAATATGCAATTTCTATTCATTTCCACTCTTTTATTAATTAATTATCTGATCAAGATCGTAAAATCACTTTAACCTGGCTCCGATACCACATGCTTTAGAGTAGTAGTAGCACCGATCGGGACACTCGATCTTAGCACATCTGAAGAACATACGATTTATGATATGAGACATAACTAATTAATCCTACGAGAATGTTAGTAGATTTACCCATACCGAGAGAGATGGTAAAACCAACCAAGGGTGAAGCCGTAGTCTTCCCGTTGTATCTCTGCAATGACGACCAGTGACGTCGATCATTCCCGTAGACCTCCTCGAATATGCACAAGAAAAACCCTATGTTTTTCTTCTCTAATGACTAAGGCCGAAACTAATTTTTCTTACTTCTAATTGTAATGTGGCGCCATTAATGAATGTGTATTGTGTTAGGAGGAACTCTCATATATATGAAAATAACTAATCAAGAGAGCTTATCCTTTCACACCACAAAACCTATTACCGTAAGAAAAGATATTTTTCCCACAAAATAAAAGATAATTCCCAACTAATCAATCTCTTAATTTTCCATTAATTATCCGACAAATAGATAATTAATTAATTACACAAATGAGATAATCTAGGAAAAAAATTTCTCCCAATTTATCCCAAATGTGGCGCCTCATATGTCATTAAATTTAATAGGAAATGGCTTTTCTATTTTACTTATTATTTACCAAATAAATAATATTGCATATTCATTAAATAGATCAACTATTTAATTTAACTTCGAGGTTCCATAAAACGAAAACACTCATGCGTGTTAGAGCCAACCCTTAACCACTGGACCTATAATCGAGAAATTCTGAATAAATTAAATAAAATATTCATCGAACAAAATATTTCTATTTAATTCAATAATTCAAATGTTGGTCCTCGAAAAGGCTTTGGTTAAGTTTAGGGGGGGTGAATAAACTTAACACTTAAAACTTTTGGAGTTAACAAATTCGAAGAACTTCAAAGAAATTTCATGATATCTCGATAGTCTGCGACACCTCGATAACTCTTGATACACGATGAGTCTCATCGCGCTTAAGTTTACCGAATTTGTGCAAATGGAATTATATCAAGAATTAAGCCTTATTACTTGTTGTTAAATATGATACTAAGTATTAGATACTTAGTAGTGTATGTGAGTGATTTCAGCTTGCTAGATTCGGTAGGTTGATGTGTATAGTAAACTAAATGCGAGAATGTAAGTGCGAAAAGTAAGTAGGCAAATTTTATAATGGTTCCGTGGTGTAATCCTCGTCACCCACTCTTCTCTCGTGATGTTGGAGGTAATTCACTGTAGATCTTTGATGTAGTCATTACAAAGATTCCTAAGTTGCTTGTCCTTCACCAATAACTATGGCTTCACAAACATAACACTTGGAATGCAGTAGGATCAACGCTCCCAATGTTTTCCACTCGGTCGTTGAAGGGTAGGATTGCCTCTTCACCACCTCCACCATAAACAACAGTCTTTCACTCCCAACAGATGCTTCACTGTCTTCAGCAGGTTCTTTGTAAAATAAAGATTGGATCAAGTAAATGATTCAATTCAAGTAGCCTTGATTAGGATGATATAGTCAATGACTTGCGCCTTCAAGTGTGTAAACTTGATGTAGCTTGAATACAAAATACACTTGAAGATTTTCTCTGATCAAGAGCTTTAAGCTCATAAAGTTCAAATAGGTGCTTTTTCACTTTCAGAATAATCTCTTGTATTTTTCTTAAAATTCATCATCTTTTTCGAGTTGAAAGTCCTCTATTTATAGGTAGGAGTGCATGTGACTTGTATTTGAAATTCAAATATGACCGCCTTGTTTTGTCCCATTTGACTTGCTTTCATCACTATTCATGGGGTCGACACTGCTGAATCCTTTTGACAGAATGCATTCATCACCTTTGACTTGTAACCATTGGATAAAGTCCTGAATCATCCCAACGCCTTTTAATCTCATCCATTGATTTGTTTGATAAATCGTAGGTAGTTGGTCGCCCTTATCCATGTAATCTTCCAATGTAATCTTGAATTAATCCAGTATATATATCATCAACGAGTTCATCAGATCATTGAAATATCTATCATCTGCTGAATCGAAATTTCTTTGTGTTTAAAACACAATGCAAAGAGACTTCTTTTATCTAACTTTTACTTGTGAAGTTAGATTACAGCTTTTTGCAAATAACTAAGTTCAAATCACCATCCAACTTAAGGAACTTAGACCTTCTACACAAGGTATATGTAATCAGTTTAGGTTATCACAGACTTGCGTAAATTCTGATTCCATATCCTTGACTTTAATTACTAAGTTTGATCCCTTAGCCTTCATTAACTGAGTTTGAGCCCTCAGCCTTCAGTCTTCAGTAGGTTCCTGATAAGTCTACTAACCTAACTACCCTACTGACCTAGACTCGTCTGCTGAACTAAGTCAGCTGACCTTTATAGTGATTGTTTGATCAAACCTATATAAAGATCAAACTCTAATAAGCCTATACATTTGATCTAGACATCTTTTTGCCTTTGCACTATAACAGTTAGTCTGGCACTCATCACTAAAACTTAGAAATAAGTCCAACAATTTCCCCCTTTTTGATGATGCCACTATCCTCACCTAACAAAGAAAGCAAAAGATTTAAAACAAAAACAGAACAAATTTAGTCATCTCTCATTATAAACATTTGTTCATTTGTTCAAAGATTATTACAGTCTAGCATCAGCAAAAATAAAACAGATAAGTATGCTGATCTACTGTCTTCTTTCCCTTTCCTCTCTTGCTTTTTCAACTTGTTCTTGATAAGCTCTAATTTCTTCTATCATCTCTCTCATCTACTCATTTTCAATCAGAGTGAAGTCAATGTAGGAATTCACTTCCTTCCACCACTTCCATGCTTCAGGTAGGATGAGATTGATTTGATTGACTGTGAATCCCATTCTCATGTAAAGTTCTTTGAATTCATTAAGTGAGTCCTTAGCTTTTGTGATAGGCAAACTCCTTTCACCTCTACCACTTCTTCCATCTCTTCCACTTCTTCCACCTCTGTAACTTGCCCTCAAGGCTTTAACTCTTGCTTCCCAAAAATTTAGTCCCAAAAATGAGTTCAAACCTTCATGAAATCCCTTGCCATGATAAGGTTTCCTTCTGTTGTAGTACTCATTCTTGTATTGTTTAAGGAGATCATCAGTAAGTGAAATTCTTCCAGGTGCAGGTTCCCTGAATGCATTAGTGTCATTCTCCCATTTATTCTTAGCAAAAATCCTTGCACCTCTCTTTTGCTCTTCATTGCTTGGCCCTCTTCCCCTTAGTGACATCATCAACAAAACGGGACAGCAAGCCATGAACACTCTCCTGTGAGATAACCAGATTACTCAGTTGTCCTTCCATAATTTCAGTTCTTGTGTCAACTGCAGTAATCCTTGATTGCAAAGTTTGCTCCAGTAGATTGATCCTCTCTGTAAGCTTAGGATCCAATCCAGCAGGTTGAGATGTTCCAGCAGCCTCAGCAGGCTTAGGTGACTCAACAAGTTTATCAAGTTTTTTATGGATAGATGCAAGTTGGTCTTTCAAAAAAATTTCCTTCAGTGTATTTCCTTGCCTGATTCCCCCCACATCTAGAATAAGATCATTAACAGCATTTTGAGTAGATGTGAAATTTGAAGCAAATCGCTTTGATGGGATTGTCTGTTGTTATCCACTAGCTTCATCGATTCTTCAAATCTTTGTTCTGTCTGTCAAGTTGAGTCCTTAATCGTGTTATGTCATTTCGACAAATACCTCAACTCTTCCACAACATGTTCTGTACTCCACCAGTCATTTCTCCAGCAACTCCATCAGTAGGCTCTTCTACATTATAATGAGCCCTTTGTTTGCTGATGACCATTGCTCTGCTCATAGCACCAAGAATATCCTCCATTATTGGATCTTGTGCAGGTTCATCAGTAACAACTTCTTCCTCAGACAATTGAAACTCTTCATCACTGTAGTCATAGTCCAACATTTGCTCATTCTCATCAATAACAACAGATTGTTGACCATCCTTCCCTACAGTGGCCTTGACTCCAGTAGGCTCCACTACAGCAGCCTCTTCAACACAACAGTAGGGGTTTCCTCCAAACGCAAAGATTGTTCCAACCTTTGTCCAGTCTTTGTTGTAACTCAAAGACTGCACTTCATGTTCCAACCTTTGTTCAGGTGTTGTTTGAACCTCAAAGAACTGTAACCTCCTGCTCCAACCTTAGAGGATTGAATACACCTCATTATCCACTTGGAATCCTTCAGCATGATCACTTTTTGTTAGGATAAAGGCTGTTTTCGATAAGGTCCCCTCATTGTCAATCCAGTCTTGATATTGAATTGATTCCTCTGAACTAGCACTAGGTTCACTGTGGTCAGTAACCCTCTCATCACTTGAATCCACAGTCTGCTGATCATCAACATGCTCAGCAGGTTCTTCAACAGACATAGCGTCAATCTCACCAACCATCTTATTTGCACCATCATCTATTCTTTCATTGATTTGTGCCTCAATATCATCAATGGTGAGATTTTCCGAATCCTCATTCATTTGTCCAGTCTGTTGTCTATCAAGAGATCATCCTACATTAGGATCAATCAACATAGCAAGCACCACCGGTTCCTCCCGACCAGGATGGAAAATCACCTCTAGAATCGATTGAAGATGATGAATCATCATCATCATCTCTTGATCCCTGAACTAGATACCCTCCTCTTTCTGTTGATCTTCAAAAATCTCCATCAATCTTGATTGCAGCACAGTGGTATCAATCAGATCCAAAAAATTTTCAACTCCCAATTTGTCAAAAGCCCACTCCTCAAAATCACCATGGGTTCTGCACCGGCTTTTGCCTCTTGTAAAACCAAACTTCCATTGAAAATAATCACTACTGCTGAAGTTTGAGATCAACAAAGTCATCCTTCTTCATCTTCACATTTCTCTCAAAAGGCATGAAAGACCTCCTAGGAGCTGTTTCAGTAGCTTAATGACCTCCAAAGGTCCCAACAAGAAAACTCAAAGTTTCTTCCACAGATGCTTCTAAGTCAGTAGGATTTTCAGGTTGTATATTAGTCCCTACTACCTCCATCTGTACCACACTTTCTTCCTCTTGACTTATATGCTCATCAGCAGGGTTAACAGCAGACTATTCTTCCCCCTGAACTAGTGCCGGATTTGCAGGGTCTTGTACAAGTGTTTCAGTTACCACAGCAGATGCAGACTCAGTAGTCTGTTGTGGCTCTTCAACAAGTTGCTCAACAACAACTCGGGCGGATCGTATGCTCAACAACCTTAGCGGTGAGGATTCTGTAGCTTCAAAGAGATTGCTCAACAAATGTGCCTTTACATCCTCGGTAGGCTTTATAATGGTTATGGGTTCAGCTCAATAGCCTCTCCTCGCTTCTTCTTCTACTTCTTCTTCTTCTTCCTCTTCTCTTTGAGCCTCCAAAATTTTCAATTGTTTCCTTTCCATGTTTCTTTTTGTGGGTGATCTCCTTCATCCTCTTGGAAAGTGGCTCATCATCGCTTTCAATTGCAGTTAGACTTTCTCTTTCTATCGGGCTTCTTTCTCGTTGTTCCTTCAAAATCTCAACAACAGCTTTTCCTAGCAATCTACAAAGCAGGTTAGTAATCTCAACTTCAATTAGACCTCTCAGCAGACTCAAGAATCAGTGTTTGTTTGTTTCCTTGTTTTCTTAGGCTTTAACACCTCTCATTATCTTCCTTGTGTCGCCACCTTTTCTTTTCTCAAGAGTCTTCTTTGGTGCAAAGAAGTTTGACAGCTTTTCTTAGTAGTTTACTTGACTCGCTCACCACCAAGATCACCATCATCTCCATCACTATCATTATCGCTGATTTCAAGAATACCTTCTTCATCATCATCCGGACTGGATAAGATAGTCAATCTCTTTCTTGTATCTCGATTGGTTTATTTTCTCAAACCACATCAGAATCTCCAAATGATTCAAATAGGCCTAAACCATTAATCCTGGGGGTAAGGCCTTGGATTTCCTTTTCCTTCTCTTTCTTCTTTGGCTACTTTCTTCATGTAAAGTGGATAAAGTATCCACCCAATCAAATTTCATACTTCGCAGATAATCATCATCGCTCTATCTTGGGTCCCGATAGAGTATCCATACTTCCAACCAAATTTCTAATATGTTTTTAGCAATGATCTTGCATAGCGAGTTGTACTCATACCCAATGTGTTTCACATTGATACTGAATTGATTTGGTGGTTTCATTGGTCTTGATTTTGTCAACAAAATCCATCTTTGATGACCCATTTCCTCGGGTGATTTACAAGAGCATCTATTACTTCTTCAAAGCCAAAACCTCCATCAAGAGAGGTTTGAGGAGACTTCAATTTCTTGAGCATTTACAGCTTGTTTTGAATGCTTCTCTTCCTTCCTTTATCACAATATTCTTCCAAAAACTGACAACATTTGTATAAGATATTGTTTACAATCTTATGTTCAATATATTCTCCAAGCCTTCATATCTCCTTATTCTTCAACCAATGTTAATAGCTAACTCTGTTTTATTAGCATCAACAACAAAACCTTTCACACTTTGGCTTGTTCCAATTTGAACTTCAATCTTTTCCGCCATTGTAAAAGAAAAAGATGAATAAGATAGCTTGTAAATCTGTGTTCACACAAAAGGTAAAAACAGAGATATAAGCGATTTGTAGTAGAGTGTTTCTTACGTATGCAGTCTATATATTTATAGATTGAGTGTGGTGGTTGTAATCACAAGGCACGCACGACATCCATATTAACCACGATTAATTTGAGTGACTGCTAACTTGACACGTGTCCTATTACTTCTCCATAACGTTTGTAACCGTTGGATCATGTTAACTGTGGTTATAAAGGATAAAATAAATATCCCGCCAATCTGCTTTTCTAACTTTAATAAGTTTGACAGTGTAACGCATTATTCAGCAGACTTGGCATCAGCAGGGTTGGCTCAACAAATCTTTGAGAAAGATGCTTCAAAGACTTCACGACGAGTAACTCTGCTGATTTTTTATTCCTTCTTGTTTTGTTCAATTGATAATACAAGATGAAGTTTAATACCAATGACTGATCCATCAAGTGAGCTCACCCAACATGACAAAGACCAATCCCCTTGGTAACCTCATTTGCTCAATTGTCCAAACATAAGTACATGGAATTATTGATACCAATGACTAATCACGCTAAGTGAGCTCACCCAACATAGCAAAGACTAATCCCTTGGTGAATTCCAACACAATCGCGATTATCACCAACTTTAATAATTCCAAGTTCTCGTCCTTAGTTTAGCAAATCTTTCACCATCAAGTGGTTTAGTGAAAATGTCAGCAAGTTGATCTTCAGTAGGGATATACAGAACCACCACATCCTTCTTTTCAACATGATCTCTTATAAAATGATGTCTCACATCAATGTGCGTGGTTCTTGAGTGCAAGACAGGATTTTCTGTGATAGCAATTGCACCTGTGTTGTCACACATTATTGTAATTTCTTTTTTTTTTCAATTTCATAGTCCCTTAGTTGTTGTCTTAGCCAAAGTACTTGTGCACAACAACTTCCAGCAGCAATGTATTCAGCTTCAGCAGTGGAAGTTGATATTGAGTTCGGTTTCTTACTAAACCAAGAAACCAGTATATTTCCCATTAACTGACAGGTTCCTGTGGTGCTTTTTCTATCAATCTTGCATCCAGCATAATCAGAATCTGAGTAGGATATAACTTTGAAGCTTCCATCCTTGGAATACCATATCCCTACTCCCAAAGTCTCTTTTAGGTACTTGAGAACTCTTTTGAATGCTCCTATATGACTTTCTTTAGGTATAGATTGAAATCTAGCACAAACACCAACAGCATAGGATATATCGGGTCTGCCGGCAGTAAGGTACAGCAGACTGCCTATCATCCTTCTGTATAAGGTCTGATCAACATCTTTGCCTTCTTTATCTTCATCTAATCTGATATTTGTACTCATAGGAGTTGATATCCTGGTACTATTTTCCATACCAAACTTCTTCAGCAGCTCATTGGTGTACTTGGTTTGATGAATGAAGATTCCATCTTTCATCTGTTTAACTTGCAATACCAAAAAGTAGTTCATTTCTCACATCATACTCATTTGGAATTTGCACTTCATTAGATTTGCAAAGTTTTCACATAGCAATTCATTTTCAGAACCAAAAATTATGTCATCAACATAAATCTCTACCAGCAGGGTGATGTCCTTCTCATTGATTCTGAAAGAGTCTTATCAATGGTGCCTTATGTAAAACCATTGTCCACCAAGAATTGAGATAGAGTCTCATACCATGCTCTTGGTGCTTGTTTCAAACCATAAAGTGCTTTGTTGAGTCTATACACTTTATCTTCTTGATCTTTAACTTCAAATCCACACTACAAGAAAAGTTGTTTTTATAAGGGTAATCATCCTCATTAAATGACTGATTCCTGTCATTGAAGGATTTTTATAAGGGGAAATCTACCCTTATCGCCCCTTATAATAGCTTCATTTGTAAAAGTAAATAATAACAAGAAATATATCATGTTATTAAAAGGGATGACATTCAATAACGTAATTATACCGTCATTAAAAATTATTCATAATTACAAAGAAACTTCCTTATTATTATATTATTTGCCCCTCATTATTGCCTCAATTTCTCTTTACTTTATGTTATGATATTGACGGGAATTACTCTCATTAATAAGCATAACCCCTTATCAAATTGGTTTCGTTATTATTACTAAAATACATTAAATGACTAAATATACCGTACCTCCACATGTAAGAACATTATCATTATATTATCAAAATATACAAAATAGACTTTGTTCCAAAAGCTAAACTACATGTAGATACATAATTACACAATTTCCTAATATCACGTCTTTGAGTAACATACATCTTTGTTCGTTACTCCAAAATACAAACCAAAATATGCCTACATACTACAATCCTTGTAGGATATGATAAGTTACCAGTCCTTCCACACAAGTCTTCAAAAATCCCCAAAACCATACAAAAGCCTGCATTTAAAATAGGAATAAATACTTAAGAACACATTGTAATAAAACTTCACATTTTTAGATGAAAATATCCTTCCATCACAATGAATTTGATACAAAAAAATGGGAACAATGCATGGCCCCTAACAACCAAAATCAAAAGTTGTCTCAAAGTTAAAGCTAGCTATCTAGCAATTTGGAACTATACATACAAACATATCAACATTATAATTTGATTTAGATGACAAAATAATAGTGAATCTTCAAACTGCAAAATGGGGTAGCGTTGAGCCAATATATCACATCTATAAACTAAGAGATGTACGATATAACAATAAAACACACAAAAGCTACAATCGCAAGTATAATGCTACCACACAGCCTCAAACAAACAAGAAGATACATCAAACAAGAGAAATACAAAACTATGATGACAACGCACAGGTGGATGCTGTAACCAAAAAAACGTAAAGTTTTAATAAAGACTTACTACAAGTATTAGAATATAGGCTGTCTTAAAAGTTACTATATTCTGAACAAGGAAAACAGGTAGCAAGCGTTAACGTGGATAAAAAGCATTGGGATTTTCTGTAGATCCCATAACTACGGGGTTTTCCATAGATCCCCTAACTATTGGGGTTTGCAGTAGTACCCTTAACTACACTTACCGGAAGCAATCTTCTTCTTCCTGAAACAAAGAAAGTGTAATGCCTTTTATTCGACAAGCCGCCATAAATAGTAGTCGGTAAGTACGGCAATATAGTGAGAAAACAGATTAAGCGAGGCAAGCATCGACATATTAGATCTGAACTTAGCTTAAGACCTGATGCAAATTGAGATTATGTATTTCTACCTCAGTATTGCGATGGTTCTATCAGTTGCTGAAGGCCCTTGCCTCCTTTGTATAACCTTTTTATAAAAGAACGGAAATCCGTTATAAAGACATATGGTCGGGAAATAATACGAGGGAAACAGAAAGAATGATCATAGAAAATTTTTATTTAGCATAAATGTAAGTAGATAGTAAATTAAAACTTATTTCCTTTGACTACTAAATATGCCTAGACTCTGCCTAAACAGAGCATAAGCACACAACAGACACAAGTAAATAAGGCTCGTCTAAGTTATGGAGGTAATAGACAATCTAAAAGGCATTAATAAGATCAATTCAATGAAGGTCATCAATCAGACAAATTACATAAAATATACAGTACATAATGATAACTGATTCATATATACCTTTAGCCAAAGGGGACATGATTATCAATAAAAATGCTCCATAAAAAAGCTCCAAAACTCTGGCAATTGAGCAAAATCAGCTATCTTTCTACACTGAGAAACCAGACCAAAACCAAAATCATGATTTAAAATAATAAAAAAAATTTGGCGTGTGATTGCGGTTACCCGATTGAGGAATCAAAGTAAACCCAACAACGGAACCAGACCTATCTCTCTCAGCACCCAATACAAGCCCCTTCTTTTCTTCACTCCCATCTTCAATAATTCCTATAGGCCCAGCTTCCAAAGAAGAGCAAATGAATCCCCCCTATTTCGTCCACTTCCTAAACGTAGAAACTGCAGCATTTGATTCCTTTTTCCGAGCTGGGGACCAAAACCCACTTGCCGAATCGAGCTCGTACACTCATCAAATGATTTCGGAGGCCAACAAATTGAAATTCCGCAGGTTTGCACACTGGCCATTGTGAGAGGTGTGCAGGAAAAAGGTGATCCAGTTCTATGTCGATTTTGAAAGAATACATCTTGTCGAAAAAGAAAACATAAACTAAAGCACCTCACCCCTCATCTTAACCCTATAATCAAAGCTAGAGTCGATTCATACAACGAGAAGAAGAGAAGAGAACTAGGGTAGAAGAGAATAGCCAGAAATCGAGAAGAGGGAAGGGAAGTTACCTCCTCAAATCACCAACAGCAAGCTCACCGTGACTGCAAACCTGCCCTAAGGTCTCAGTTAAGCATACAGAGAGATAAGATATATGTGGTGAAATAAAATTAGTTGTTCTTTTAGATGAAAAAATCATAAACTCGTGGAAAAATAAGGTGAATTTGGGATTAACGTTGGTGGGAGTTATTTTTTTTTTTTTTTTGGTGGGAGATTACCCGTCTAAAATTTGGCAATTTTTTATGTCCATTAAGATTTTTTTTTAAAAAATTGAAAGTCCATATTGATAATAGTCTATAATTATAACAATTGTTATGTCACAACGTGTTACACAAACGTCATTTGCAATGTATATTATTATTCATTTAGACTCATTACCATCAACGATATAGATAATAAATTGTACTCATTGTAATACAATGTGCCATCTTCTATCATTATTTCTATTTATTTATGTCTACAAATGAAATTATTGGGAGGGATTTTCGGTGCCAAAAATATTGGTATTTTATCATCAAAAAAAAATTGGGTATCTTTTTTCAGGAAAGTTTGTGTTACTAAATAATTCTGAAATTGGTTTTTTTTTTTGGCAAAACATATGTTTTTTTAATGTTTTTTCTTTATATTATTTCAAAATAATATTTTATTGAATTTTTTTGGTATGTATTAATAAGGGGAATATTTTAGGTGTATTATAATAAGGGGATAAGTGATTAACAATAACGGGAATTAAGAATTCCTCATTAAATTTGCAACATTTTCATAAGATTGTTTTAACCCTTATTAAAATGTACTTTTAATAACAAGATTTAGACCCCTTATTAAATTCCCCTTATAAAAAACAGATTTTCTTGTAGTGCCAGGAGGTTGCTGAACATACACTTCCTCCTCTAGAATGCCATTCAGAAATGCACTTTTGACATCCATTTGATATACCTTGATGTTTTTATATGCAGCATGTGCTAAGAATAATCTGATATCTTCCAATCTTGCAACAGGTGCATAAGTTTCATCAAAATCTATTCCTTCAGCTTGAGAATAGCCTTTTGCAACTAGTCTGGCCTTATCCTCACAATGGTACCAGATTCATCAAGTTTGTTTCTCAGATACCCATTTAGTACCAATGATATTTGCATGAATAGGCCTCTCAACTAGTGTCCAAACTTGATTTCTTTCAAATTCATTTAATTTTTCTTGCATAGCAATTATCCAATCTGATCTCAAATAGCTTCTTGAACAACTTTAGGTCCAACTTGAGATAGAAAACAAGTAAACATTGCTTCTAATTGTCTTCTAGTCCTCACACCTTGGCTGTACATTGCCAATAACTTGTTCAAAGAGGTGATTCCTCTTAACCATTGTGGATTCTCGTTGGATTGATTCTCGTGAACCTCATCTTGAGGGGTTTTGCCTTTGTTTTTTTCAATAGAGGTTCAAAGAGATCCTTAAACCGCCTCGCTTGTTGCATCAAGAGTATCACCAAGGCAGGTGTTCAAAGATGGGCGTAATCGTAAATTTTAAGTCATTAAACCTTTCCAAAACTTCAACACAATCTGGATCGGTGACTTGTAGGTTCTCATGAGTTCACAACCTTCATCTTCCATACCAAAGAACTTAGGTTCATCAAACACAACATGGATAGTTTTTTCATGTTTCGTTGACCTCTTGATCAAGACTCAATGCCTTGTCGATCAAGATTATCCCAAGAAAATTCCTTCATCTGACTTTGGTTGGAATGTCTTCAAATGTTCCTTATGATTCAAGATAAAAACACTTACTTCCAAATGGATGGAAATAGGATATGTTAGGTTTCCTTCCATTCCAAATCTCATAAGGTGTCTTCAGCAGCCTTCTTGTTCACTCGAGGTTCTGCTTTTGTGTATAGCATGTCTTTGTATTAATCGCTTCGCCGCTAATACCTTTCAGCAAAGAATGCATCACAAATCATTGTCCTTCCTGCTTCTTTTAAAGTCCTGTTTCTTCTTTTAGCAACCCCATTTTGCTGAGGTGTACCAGCAGCAGCAAGTTGATGTAGTACACCATTCTGTTCATAGTATTCTCTTATAACTTTATTAAGAAACTCAAGACTTTGTCTCGATCCGATTTTTACTACTATTAAACTTTTCTCATTTTGTAACCTCTTCAACAGATCAGGCATCTTCTTGAGTGTCTCACTTTTCTTGTTCATAAATATCACCCAAGTGTATCTAGAGTGATCATCCACAACCAGTAAGGTGTATTTCTTTCCTGTAAAACTTGTTGGTGTAACTGGTCCAAATAGATCCATATGCATCGGCTCCAAGACTCTATTAGTTGATTGCTTAGTCTTTGATTTGAAGCTTGATTTAGTCTTTGCTTACCTTGGCCGACATGCATCACATACAAGATATCTTTCTTGAATGTGATCTCAGTAAACCAATCACCGCTTTCTTCTTCAACAACTGCTTGATGTCATCAAAATTTAAGTGATTTAGCTTTTTGTGCCATAACCAATTCAGTTCTGACTTGGTATACACAATTAGACAGTTTCGAATCATGAGTAGAGACCAATCCACAACATACATGTTTTGTTGTCTTCACCACCAAGACAACTTGATCACCTCTTTCACTAATGACAATACAATTGTTTTTGTTAAAAGTGACCTTGTATCCCATTTCACGAATTGTCCAAAGGCTCGACAAGTTGTAGTCTAGTCCTTCCACATATGCAACATTCATGATTGTAAGTCCATTCCTCACAAGTGTGCCATATCCTCTTGTATATCCAGGTGTATTTTTGTTGCCAAAATTCACCCTTGGACCATCCTTTGCCACAAAATTTGACAAACAAGGCTTATTCTTTGTCATGTGTGTCTGAAATCCACCACAAAGTACCGCACACCCTACAAAACAAAGTTAATACATTTTAGGTACCCAAACCTGTTTGGGTCCATAATGGTCAGTGGTAAGCATGACCCCTAGGATGTTTCCATAAGGTCATCTCCTAAAAGTGTCATACTTTGGTTCATACATATATTCTACACACCCATAAGTTCGGCAAGCTGGTTGTGTAGGATTTACATATGTTTCTGGCCTTTTGGTTTATAATCTTTGTTTCAAGTGATTCTTGTTGTTAGAAGCATTGGCATAACCATTAGTTTGTCAGTCTGTTAGAATGTACCTGTAGTATGGAGTCTCGCTAAGGTCCCCGCCGAGGTCTTGTATAAGTCCTCTGCCGAGCCTTTGTCGATTCCATTGCTTAGGTTTTACCCTAGCGGTATGGTTATACTTGTTGTTTCTAGCATCGATGCAGGAATATTCCAATCATCATCAAGAGGAACAATCTACCTTTCCCGAGATAAGTATCCTGGAATGATTAAAATTTTTGGATTTAGGATTCTTATCCTTGGAATATTTCTGGTTCTTTCCTTTTTTGTGGTCCAGCAGACTTGGTAGAAGGTCTGCTTTCAGTAGGTCTAGAAGGCACATTAGTCCTATTTTTGGATTTGTTCTTTTTATTAGGAGCTGTTGACTTCTTTGACTTCTGATTTTGCTTCCTGAAGCATTCTCGATGGGTTTCTTCGCCTCAAAGAACCTTTATCGGGAGTTGGATCTTGTGCAGGTACAAACTTAGCACTAATTCTGGTACTAGGTTCAGTAACCTTACTAGATCCACTCTTTTTGGATTGTTGAGTTCCAAATCCAAGCCATGTTCTATCACCATAAAGCTTTCCAGATTTGTATGCAGCAGAGGAACAAGATGGTTCAACAGATTCAGAAGCTACTGGATGTTCAGCAGGCTTATACTGATTCTGTTCAACATCCTATTCTTTACCTTTGAGAACCCTTAATTCAGCATTCAATCTCTCAACTTCTAATTGAAAAGCTTCTTTTTCAGTCTTCACAATCTCATAACCAGATTGTATTTTCCTCAGTTGATTAAGGATGGCATCCAAAGCTTCTTCATTGTAAGAGTTTCTAGGATTTGAACCACAGGATGATTCACAATCACTTCCAGCAGGAGTGTTAATTGATACAGTATTGTATACCTCCTCTGTTTCATCCATATTAGCCATTAATGCATAGTCTTCCATATCATCAACCAATGCTGTGTCATCTGATTCATTTCCCCTTTCAGAATCCACTTCATATCCAGATTCATCTTCAGCAACCATAGCCTTCTTTCCATGTCTTCTTTGTTGGCTTTTGGTCTTTAGTAGTCCGACAATCGTGTCTAAAATGTCTAGGATTTTTGCAAATGAAGCAAATATAATCTGTTCCTTTTCCTGCTTTAGTTCAGGACATTCAGGCTTGAAGTGTCCTGGTTTCTTGCATTGAAAGCACAAGTAGTCATTGTCTTTCTTGGATTCCTCCTTCTTTTCACTAGATTTCCTTGTAAAATTCCTTGGGGAACCTCTTCCAGTTTTCATCATTTTGATCTTCTTGCTCAGTAATGCAATCTGCTCTTGCATCTCATCCAGTAAGTCATCTTGAGCTTCTAATGCTTCTTCTTGATGTGAAGCACCAAGATCAGTAGTTCTTGGCTCTTCCTTTTCAGTAGTAGGTGACAACTTCTTTTGAATTCATATGCCTTAAGATCTGAGAATAACTTGAATGTATCCTCTTCATGCAGTCTTCTCATTTCCTCTATGGGCTGTAACCTTCATCTTCCATCCATCTCAGAAAGTGTAAAGCTTCCAAGATTTTTGTGTTGATTTCTTTTTTGAGTAAATAACACTCAAAGCAGGTGAATTCATCCGAACTGCATTGACCCTAGATTCCATTTGTTCAATGGTTTCATTGGGTTTCATTTCAAACTTTTGGAACTTCTTCTTTGCCACACTCGATTTTATTCTTCTTGATTTCATCAAGGTGCTTCACGCATCAACCGTAATTTGTCCCAAAGTTCTTTAGTTTGTTTTGCAATCTTTAACCTTCATGTACATATTGCTATCCAAGGTTCTATAAATGATATCAATAGCAATATTGTTGAGGTTTGCTCTCTTTCTATCTTCAAAGATTCCATTCTCTTTTGGTTTTGGAATGTACTGTGTCTCATCTCCCATCATTATTCGCTTTGACAATCTCCAAGTGGTCCATCTCACAACACATCCATCATTTCGTCATGAGTTGCAAAGGTAAGCCTCGCATTCGACGCTTATATTCATCAAATCTATCTAGAGAACACATCAAGATAGTTCTAGCATACCGGTTGTTATCCATGATGCAAGTCTTTGAAAATCGCTGATTTGAAAAAGTTTTCAAAGTATTTTCACAAGCACAACAAGTAGGATTTCTTCGAATGTAAATACCGCTCCGATACCAATTGTTGGTCCCTTGAAAAGGCTTTGGTTAAGTTTAGATGGGGTGAATAAACTTAAGACTTAAAAATTTTGGAGTTAACAAACTCAAGAACTTCAAAGACTGCTTGATATCTCAATGAGTCTGGCCGACACCTAAGTAGCCTCTTTGATACACACGTAGTTCACTCGACAGCTTAAGTTTATCAATTTATGCAATGAATTATATCAAAAATTAAGCCTTATTACTTGTTGTTAAATATGATACTAAGTATTAGATACTCATTAGTGTATGTGAGTGATTTCACTTGCTAGATTCGGTAGGTTGATGTGTATAGTAAACTAAATGCAGAATGTAAGTGCAGAAAGTAAGTAGGCAAATTTTATAGTGGTTCCAGGTGGTGTAATCCGGTCAGTCCACTCTTCTCCTGTGATGTTGGAGGTAATTCACTAGAGATCTTTGATTAGCTGTTACAAAGATTCCTAAGTTGCTTGTCCTTCACCAATAACTAGGGCTTCACAAACTTAACACTTAGAACATGTAGGATTGCTGCTCCAAAGTCTTCCACTGGTCCTTGAAGGGTAGGATTGCCTCTTCACCACTCCACCACAAACAACAATCTTTTCACACCCAACGGATGCTTCACTGCTTTCAAGAGTTCTTTGTAAAATAAAGATTGAATCAAGTAAATGATTCATTGGCAAACTTGATTAGGATGATATAATCAAGAAGCTTGCGCCTTCAAGTGTGTAAACTTGATGTAACTTGAATACATAATACACTTGAAGATTTTCTCTCGATCGATAGAGCTTTAAGCTTAGTAAGTTCAAGAGGTGCTTTTTCATTTCTGTAATAATCTCTTGTATTTTTCTTAAAATTCATGATCTTTTCTCGAGTTGAAAGTCCTCTATTTATAGGTAGGAGTGCATGTGACTTGTATTTGAAATTCAAATATGACCGCTCTGGTTTTGTCCCATTTGACTTGCTTTCGACTACTATTCATAGGATCAAACTATCGAAATCCATTTTGACAGTAATGCGATCATCACCCTTTGACTTGTAACCATTGGATAAAGTCCTAAATCATCCTAACGTCTTTTTAATCTCAACCATTGATTTGTTTGATAAATCGAGGTAGTTGGTCGCCCTTATCCATGTGATCTTCCAATGTAATCTTAAATTAATCGAGGTATATATATCATCGGAGTTCATCACCGCTAAAATACCTATCATCATTTGGCAAATTTGTTGTGTTTAAAACACAATGCAGCAGACTTCTTTTATCTAACTTTTATTTGTGAAGTTAGATTACACCTTTTTGCAAATAACTAAGTTCCAATCACCATCCAACTTAAGGAACTTAGACCTTCTACACAAGGTATATGTAATCTGCTTAGGTCATCACAACTTGCCTAAATTCTCGATTCCATATCCTTGACTTTAATTACTAAGTTTGATCCATTAGCCTTCATTAATCGAGTTTGAGCCCTCACCTTTCGCCTCTTGAAGTTCCTCGATAAGTCTCACCGACCTAACTACCCTCATCGACTAGACTAGTCTCACGAACAAAGTCACCGACCTTTTACAAAGCTGCTTGTTTGATCAAACCTATACAAAGATAAAACTCTAATAAGCCTATACATTTGATCTAGACATCTTTTTTTCCTTTGCACTATAACAGTTAGTCTGGTACTCATCACTAAAACTTAGAAATAAGTCCAAAACCGGAATTACGCCACCATAAATCCGAAACTGAACTCTATCGATTATAGATATAACTTATTCTCAAAACGTCGAGTCGAGTCGATAAGTGTCCATTGATATAATCATTACATATAAACTAACCCTCCATAGACAATCCGTATTGAAGTAGGATTATTTCCATAAACCTTCTTCACTACATCTTATCCTTATTTACCATTAACCCACTAGTGATCAATTAGTTCATAACCAATACGAACTCCTGGATCGATCGCTTTCTAGGATTAACAAATAAGGGATTGTCTTTCTACTTCCCACGAAAGGAATGGATTCCATATCTCATGAGACACACACTTCTCACTCATTCCAGAATAGTGCCAACGTGAAAGTGATTCGGACCGCGCCTCTTTGCGATCCTTAATGAACACATCAAACCCTTTCCTGAAACTAGCAGGAGTCTGTTATCACTTCAGGACTAAGGTTAATCAATATATGATCATCTTGTGAATTAATAAGATTTCTCAATCACGGAATTATATGATAAATACTAATTAAATCGGTCCATTCCTATATGATTCTCATCATATATAAATGCCCCACTTTGACAACCAATGTCGATGGTCCAGATAAGACGGTCACACCATAAAGTGTTCTGGGCGCATTAATGGTGGTTTAATCAAAAGACCCCATACTTTGATTAACTTCACCACGGACTAAAATTTCAAGTGTATCACCAGAAACTTAATCCTCATGTGTGACACACACTAAGTTATTTGGCTACATATGATACGACTTGGGGTTTTTAGCAGTGTATTACTTATAAGCACGAAGCAAATAATAAGATGAGAATAAATCTGTCATTTATTAATTCTAAAACCAATTACATATATTGTCTTTCAGGCGTTACTTCCAACAAAAGTAAGTGCAGAAAGTAAGGATGCAAGTTTTATTGTGGTTCCAGTGGTGTAATCCTTTCACCCACTCTTCTCCGTGATGTTGGAGGAAATTCACTCGAGATCTTTGAGGTTGCGCTACAAAAATCCCTAAGTCGCTTGTCCTTCACCAATGACTTTGGCTTCACAAACCGAACACTTGAAACATGTAGGATTGTCGCCTCCAAAGTATTCCACTTGGTCCTTGAAGGGTAGGATTTCCTCTTCACCAGCTCCACCACAAACAACAATTCTTGACACCTAAGTGATTCTCTGTCTTGAGCAGGTTTCTTATAAAAGAAATATTGAATCAAATAAATGATTCAGTTATCAGCAGCTTGGTCAGGATGAAATGATCAGCAGCTTGATGTCTTCAAGTGTGTATACTTGATGTAACTTGATAGCAGGTTACACTTGAAGAATTTCTTGATCAGTCAGTTAAAGCTCAATGTATGTCTGAAGGGTAGTTTTCTTGGTAGATCTGAATAGATTATTTTTGCCTCTAAATTTCTTATTTTCATCTCCATCACTTGTATCTGAATCAGGTGTCTTCTATTTATAGGTGAGAATCCTGTGACTTATGTTTGAATTTCAAACATAGCCGTTTCAGACTTGTCTCCATCTTGACTTGCTTTTTGTCTCTGTTCATAGCACTGACACTATCAGTCAACTTTATGTCAGTTTTCAGACTGTCTGACTTGTATCCATTGGATAAAGCTCTGAATCTTTCCAACGTTTCTTTTATCTTGACCATTGATTTGTTGACAAAATCAAGGCTTGTTATACATCCTTATCCTTTTAATCTTCCAATGTAACCTTCGATTAATCGAGAATTATACTCAGCAAATATCTGAAGTATATCAGCCTGCTGATGTACCAATCTGTCAGCAGGTTTAAGTCTGATGTGTTTTAATAACACTTTAGCCGACTTCTTCTCATCTAACTTTTTATGGTGAAGCTAGAGTACACCATTTGAACATAACTAACTTCCAATCACTTCTTATCATATGGAACTTAGACCTTGCACACAAGGTATATGTAATCTGTTTAGGTCATCACGGACTTCCCCAAATTCTGATTCCATATCCTTGACTTTAAATACTAAGTTTGATCCCTTAGCCTTCAATAACTGAGTTTGAACCTCACCTTCGCCTTCAAAGAGTCCCTAGTAAGTCTACTGACCTAGACACTCTACTGACCTAGACAGGTCTGCTGATAAAGTCAGCAGACCTTTTTACTGTGCTTGTCTGATCAAACCTATACAAAGATCAAACTCTAATAAACCTATACATTTGATCTAGACATCTTTTGCCTTTGCTCTATAATAGCTAGTCTGGCACTCATCATTAAAACATGAAATATTCCAACAATTTCCCCTTTTTAGTGATGATGCCAATACCCTCCTTAAAGCAAAGCAAAAAGAAAAAAACAAAAGCAGAACAAATTCAGTCATCTTTCAATAAAATCATATTTGTTCAACATTATTACAAACTAGGATCAGTAGAATAAAATAAACAATGTTAGTGTGCTGATCTACTTTCTGTTTCTGTCTTGCTCTTGTTTCTCTTGAAACTCCTTGATTTCCCTTATTATGTCTTGCATCCAATGATTTTCTATTGTAGAGAAATCAATGCAAGTATGTAGCTGTTTCCACCATTTCCATGCTTCTGGTATAGAGTGAACACTGAAGCCCTGTCCCATGTAAAAATGTTTAAATTCCTCCGGTGAATCCCTTGCTGATTGAACTCTGAATCTTTGACCTCTTCCACCTCTACTAGAAGCTCTCAGTGATTTGACCCTTATTTCCCAAAATTTTAGTCCCAAAAAGGAGTTGAGTCTTTCCTTAAATCCTATGTCATGATAGGGTCTCTTCTTTCCGTAGTATATCTTCTTGTATTCCTTTAGGAGGTCATCAGTACTTTGAATCCTGCCAGATGCAGGTTGCCTGATCTCATTTATCTCAACCTCCCACTTTTTCTTAGCAAAAATCCTTGCAGATTCCTATGCTTCTGCTGTAAGGCCCTCTTCCCCCTTATTGACATCATCAAATAAACCGGGACAGTAGACCATGAACACATGCTTGTGTGATCACCAAATTTGCAAGTTGACCTTCTATTATCTTAGTCCTTGTGTCAACTGCAATGATCCTTCCTTCAACAGTTTGTTCCAGCATATTGATCCTCTCAGTAATCTTAGGATCAAGTGTAGCAAATTGAGGTGCCTCAGCAGGTTGAGGTACCACAGCAGGTTTAGGTGCCTCAGCAAGCTTGTCCAACTTCTTGTGTAGTGAGGCAATCTGTTCATTCAAATGTTTATCTTTGTTTGCTGTGGTTGTCTTTATACCTCTTACATGTCTAATAAGATCATTTATAACAAACTGAGCAAATGTAATGTTGGAAGCAACTGTTTCAGCAGTTCTTCCTCTATTTTCTACAAGATTCTCCAAATCTTCAAATCTCCTTTCTTGTCTATTCAGTTGAGTCCTTAGCTATGCAATATCAGTCCTTACAGCTCTCAATTCTTCCAAAACATGTGTAGGTATTGCACCAGCCATACATCCAGCCATTTGTCCAGCAAAATCATCAGAAGACTCTTCAACATTATAGTTTGCCCTTGGTCTACTGAAAAATATGGCTCTTGTCCTGTCCCATTCAGCAGGTTCATGACCTTCCTCAATGATATTTCCAAAAATCTCCTCAATTCCAGGTTCTTGTGCCGGTTGAAGCTCTTGCACTGCCTCTACAACAGTTACTTCTTCAAATATTGGTACATGTTCCTGTTGGGGCTCATCTACAACTGCTTCCTCCTCGGGCATCTGAAATTCCTCATCACTAAAGTCATAGTCCACCAGCTGTTCATCCTCTTCAACAATAGTCTGATGACTATCTTTCCCTTTAGCAATCTTTTCTTCAGTGACCTTCTCTACAGCAACAGGTTTTTCAGGAGCCTGTGCTTCAGCATCTCCTCAGAATGTACAGGGGATTTCTATAATCCCATCATAAGTTCCAACCTTTGTCCCAACACTGTTTATTCCTCAGTGATTAGGACCCTCTGTTCCAACCTGTATTTAGGTGTTGTTTGTAACTCAGCAGCCTGAACCACCTATTCAACAAAAACATGAGGAAACACAACCAAATTTTCATCTAAAACTCCTCCAGCCTCAGCAACCTTCTGTAATTGATCTGCAATTTGTGATAAGGTTTCTTGACTGTCAAACCACTCCTAATACTGAGCTGAGTCCTCTGAACTTGTATCAGCTTCTTCAAACATAACAACATAAAAATAGTAGATATTCGGCCTCTTCAAGTGATGTTGCTACAAAGCCAAGTCGCTCTCTCCAAATCTTCATTGTAAGAAGCTCCTAGCTCTTCATTTAGCATGTCATCACGATCCTCGAAATAGACATCACTCACCACAACCAATAAGGTGTCAGACATACTGATCAGCCTGTTGTCTTCAAGAGCTATTTCAGGATTAATTTCACTTCCAAATCATCTATAGTAACATTCTCTATGTCTACATCTATATTATCACCTGCACGCCCTCAAAGCAGACTTGCCAACATCATCACAGATTGATCTATTGTTGTGACTTTAGACCCTCGTCCTACATCGTCGTGAGGGTCTTTCCAATGCAAAGGCCACTTGGTTGGCCTGGAATGAAGGGTGATCATCATCAGAATTAGAAGATGATGAATCGTCATTGTCAGGTACATCTTGTGGTTCTCTGAACAAAATGCTTCCTCTTTGCTTATCCAGCAGCCTCATTTGTAGTTCAGATGTATCAATTAATCCAAGCAAACTCTCTACTCCCAAGTAGTTGAATGACCATTCTTCAAAATTAGTCATTGGTTATGCATCTGGTTTTTGCCTCTTATAGAAACCAAACTTCCAAGCAAAGTAATCTTCAATTTTCTTGAAGTTGGGATCTACTTTTTCCTTTTTGGACTTCTTTCCCCTTCTTTCAAAAGCCATTATCGGCCTTCTTGGGGCAGATTGCTCAGCTTGTTGTCCGCCAAAGGCTTCAAGAAGATGAGTCAATGTATTTATATCAGATACAAATAGGTCAGTAGGTTTATCAGGTTGTACATTTGTACCTACTACCTCCAACTGCTCCACACTAGTTCCTCCCGACTCATATGCACATCACAGGGGATTGTAGTAGTGTTTTTTCCCCATGAATTGTAGCATCCACAGCAAGGTCTTGGACAGATATAACAACTTCCACAAAGAGTTCAGTTCAACAAAGTCTTGTGGTTCTTCGCTTTGTTGCTCAACAAAGAACCTCAAGAAATTTCAATAGGCTCAACAACTTTTGTTGTTTCAACAACAACACCTTCTTCTGCTTCCTTTTGGGCCTCAGCAACATGATAAAGACCAGTCCCCTTGGCAACTTCATTTGCTCAATTGTCCAAACTAACATAAGTACATGGAATTGTCGATACCAATGACTAGTCTGCCAAGTGAGCTCACCCAACTGGGCAAAGACTAATCTCCTTGGTGAATTCCAGTACACTGCTGATCAATAATATATCAGTCAACTTTTATGATGCCAAGTTATGTTCTTAACTTAGCAAATATTTCATTATCCTACGGTTTTTTAAATATATCAGCAAGTTGATCTTCAGTAGGGATGTAAAGAACCACCACATATTTCTTCTGAACATGATCTCTTATAAAATGATGTCTCACATCAATGTGATTGGTTCTTGAGTGCAAAACAGGATTTTCAGTGATTGCAATTGCACTTGTGTTGTCACACATTATAGGAATTTCTCTTTCTTCAATTCTATAATCCCTTAGTTGTTGTCTTAACCAAAGTATTTTTGCACAGCGGCTTCCAGCAGCAATATATTCAGCTTCAGCAGTGGAAGTGGATATTGAATTCTGTTTTTTGCTAAACCAGGAAGCAATTCTATTTCCCATCAACTAACAAGTTCTTGTGGTGCTTTTTTTTATCAATCTTGCATCTAGCATAATCAGAATCTGAGTAGGATATAAATTTGAAGCTTCCATCTTTTGAATACCATATCCCTTCTCCTAAAGTCTTTTTTAGATACTTAAGAATCCTCTTGACTGCAGCTAAGTGACTTTCCTTTGGTTTTGATTGAAATCTTGCACAAACACCTACTGCAAAGGATATATCAGTCTCACAAGCAAAGAGGTACAACAGACTGCCTATCATCCTTCTGTATAAAGTCTGATCAACATCTTTGCCTTCTTTTTCTTCTTCCAATCTGATGCTAGTACTCATAGGAGTTGATACCTTGGTGCTATTTTCCATGCCAAACTTCTTTAGCAGCTCCTTGGTATATTTTGTTTGATGAATGAAGATTCCATCTTTCATCTGTTTGACTTGTAATCCCAAAAGGTCATTCATCTCTCCTATTATACTCATTTGAAACTTGCTTTTCAGAAGATTAGCAAATTTTTCACATAGCAATTCACTTTCAGAACAAAAAATTATGTCATCCACATAAATTTGTACCAGCAGGGTGTTGTCCCATTCATTGATTCTGAAAAGAGTCTTGTGAATAGTACCTTTGGTAAAACCATTGTCCACCAAGAACTGAGATAGGGTTTCATACCATGCTCTTGGTGCTTGTTTCAACCCATAAAGAGCCTTGTTGAGTCTATACACTTTATCTTCTTGATCTTTAACTTCAAAACCAGGAGGTTGCTGAACATAGACCTCTTTCTCCAGAATGCCATTCAAAAATGCACTTTTGACATACATCCGGTATACTTTGAAGTTTTTGTAAGCAGCATATGCCAAGAATAATCTTATAGCTTCCAATCTTACAAATGGGGCATTTGTCTCATCAAAGTCTATTCCTTCTGCTTGAGAATAGCCTTTTGCCACTAGTCTAGCCTTGTTTCTTACAATGGTACCAGATTCATCCAATTTATTTATGTATACCCATTTAGTTCCAATTATGTTTGCTTGACTAGGCCTTTCCACTATTGTCCAAACTTTCTTTCTTTCAAACTCATTTAATTCTTCTTGCATAGAAATTATCCAATCTGGATCAGATATTGCTTCTTCAACAACTTTAGGCTCCTTTTGAGATAGAAAATCAGTAAACATTGCTTCCAATGAGAAAATCGCAGAAAGCTTACTGGTTGTTGAAGAGGTTGAAGATTCGAATGGCAACCGCAGACTTCAATCTCGGGTTTAAATGAAATTTTGTAATGTCTGAATAGACGTGACAAACCTAAAGGGTTATAAACTCCAAAAGTAGTATGAGGAAAAAAAACCCCTCATTAAGGTGTATATAGAAACGCTTCATTTTTTGTGTCCACATTATAGAGTGATGACGGTAACACGCCACGTGGAAAGACAAACCTAACTCGTGGAAGTAGCCGAGCCAGACTCACTCTAATTCAGACCGCCTCCTCCAAAGGAGCATGGTCAGACCTGGGGGGCTTATGACAATGGTCATAGTACACCTTGCTATGTGTCATTCAAAGAATGGCCGTGCAATAAATAGAGAAAGAGAATAGTAATAATTATGAAGGCCAGGGAGGCCATGTTAGTAAATAGTAACAGGCATAACCATAGGTGGGAGGTCTGACATGCCCTTCCCAACTAAACCACCGCAGGACGGCTCGGTCATAACGGAGTGCGGGCCATGTAACTTAGGTCGAGACGACCTGAGGAGCTCAATGTAGGTCGTCTGGAGCTCTCCTTATTTTGGTATTTAAACATGTACCTATATAATAGGATAGACATAGAAAGAATCCCATGATTATAGGACGCTGATCCGGCCAAATCAAATATAACCATAATTATCCCTAATTCAAAGGTATTTACGCGTATTAATCCTTAGGGGCTAGGAAATAAATCCTAATACTAGCATGACAAGAAAGAGGGCGAGACGCCTCCTATATATAAACAAACCCTAAGGAACTATGGAAGAGTAGATTCCAATTACATACATTGGATATGTAGGTAACCTGAGAGACATAACTCTTAGGCTCAATCTAAAACAAACCTAAACCACAATCCACATTGTTTTGTGTTCTTCATAAATCATTCCAAGTGTTAATTATGCCCGGTTTATTGACTAGACGATATCCGACATCGTCACAGGCCTGTTGCACACGATTAAGAGTGTAGTTCTGAATCAGCACAAAATATGTAGACAGTGTCGGTTGCCCACAATTGAGTTTCATTGTGGATGCACCAGGACAACCAAGCCTGTCTCTAAACACAGCTGATGCTCATGCTTAAAAGCTATCCATTGATTCTGGCAGCGATTATGAATGGAGATTCGTGGTAACTAGAAAACCTGGCTTCATCAACTTCCCTACAATACGACTAAACTTGCCCACCGTTTCAGATAACAATACGGTTTGTTGGATCACCGATGTGTACTAGACATCATCACCGTCATCATCCACCATTGAAGAGAAGATTGTGTTCAATAACAGTTACGATGTGACTAAACTTGATTCATTGCTTACACTTGGGAAAGTTGTGGATGCCTGCTTCTCTATGGATTGGATACCTATGATTATCAAGAAAGTTCTCGCATACGTATCTTAGCGAAAAAGTTAGTTGTACATCCCAATCCCAACTAACAAAAATTGTAAAGATGTAATTGTCTTTCACAGCTATCCTTTTAATTATTTTGAAGGTTTATGAGGTGTGAGCTTTATCATCGTTCGATTGTGTTTTACGTCTTCATATGATTCCACAATGCAAATCTGCTCCCTTGAATACGACTGATATGTATATTATTTGAACTCAAAAACTTAATTCTCAAAGAAATTTCATTTTACTGCCTTGTATTAATACTCAAACATTGAAATGAAATGAAAAATCATTACGATCATTCTCGCCAAACAAAAACGCCATTAAAAAATGCCAAAAATATTTCAAACCCATTTGTGTTTTGAATGGAATTGTCGTTCAAATTGCTTTTCTTTTTTCCTTTTGTTTCCTTAACATTGTATTACGTGGATTTATTTGTATTAGAGGACACTTCCTTTAAAAAAGACAACGTGGATAGCAGCTTTTTCATAGATGATGACGCAGGACGGATCGGCCTCTCGCCACGTGTCATCCCCATAATGGTCCAACGATAAGTGAAGGTAGAAAGAAGACTCCCTTAAGGACCAGAACCCCCAGTATCTGAACTGTACAAGCTCGGTCACCTTCCTCTGACCTCTGTAGGTCGGCAGGCTGATAGCAAAATACTTAACCGTTAACCTTAACCGACAGAGTATCGGGTCAACGGTAGTATAGTGGTTTTAAGGTCGAATCCACAGGGAATAATAGTGAAGTACCAAAGTCGACGTCTAAACTTGGTTCAGGTCAATATTAAGTGAAAAGTATTATAGCTAATGCAGAAAATAAGTATTATTCTAACGGATTTATCTAGGTGATTAAAAGGCATAGCTGAACTACGATCCAATAGGTTACTTTTACCCCACAGGAAAGACTTGAAAAGGAGTGTGTCTTAACCGACCTAACTATCCAATTCAGTTTATATGACATCCACGGGTGTCAACTCCTTATTCTCGTTAAGGTCTGAACAACTCTCGCTTAAACCCCCTATACTAGGCGTATTAACCCTCCCTTTAGAAAGCTAACTTGCCTAACATGGTTGACCAGAATAATGCCGCTCGGGAACCTGATAAGAACCTCACATAGGCATAGTCCTAACGTCTAGCAAGGTTGTCAATCTAACAATCAAGGCTATGTCTAGTGACTCTAATACCCGTATCCCACACCTCGCCGCAAAATACATATATAAGCTCGATATGTGTGTAACAGTGAACAAGGTTGTCAATCTCATTCAAAGCTATTAAAACAATCTAAACAAGTTTTAGAACATGAATTTATCATACAAACGTTTAATTAATTGCTACACAACTCCCATCTCATCCCCCTTTGGGATTTTCACCCGTTTTCACATTATTCGGCTGCACAACTACTTTAGCTACTCATAATCATACTAACAATGAAGTAATTAAAGGAAATTATACTAAGAACAATAATAAACAAAAGCATAATCATCATAAAAATCAAACCTTGATTATTGAGTAAAGGTACTGTGCTGAAAGTCGAATCTTTGGTGTTGAAACAGAAATTTAATCTAATAAAACTATGGAATATGGGGATCAAAGGGTGTTTAAACTACTCAAAAACCGCCCTAAAATCGCCCCTAATATGCCCAAAGTTGTCCAGGATGAAATAGGGGCTGAATGAGCTGCGTATTTATAGAGTAGGTCGAAAATCTGATGCTGTCGGTCTTGAACGTCCGTTTGTGCCTTGGCAAACGCTAGTTTGTCTCCTGTCTTCAGTAAACCAGGAATAATGTTTTGTGTAGAGCTCCGATTCTGACGATTCAAGATGCGTTGGAAAGCTCGTTCAATTCCCTACAACTTTCCTGAAGACGAATTGGCCATAAAATGCCTCCAAAATGGGTCAAAATAAAGATTAATGGACAGGTACGGCGAATCTGATGTTGTCGGGGCCAAACGCCAGTTTGCATCCTTGCAAACGCCAGTTTGCCTCATACGAGTCAAGCCGAACCCATCCAAATGTGCGTTTGAGGTGATTTGGACGCTAGTTTGCCTGAAAACCCAACTTTCAGTATCATGTGAACGCCAGTTTGAGCTGGCCAAACGCTAGTTTGGGGTAGGCTTCAGTATTTTCAACATAACTTCACTTCTAGGGCTCCAAATGAGATGATTCAAAATGCGTTGGAAAGCTGATTCAATGCTCCACAACTTTAATCAATAAAAATTTCCTGTAAATTTCTCCAAGTGTGACCAAAATGCCCCTAAAGTGACTGGTTCAGATTTCGTCAATGATTCTTCACTCTTTTCTCCTCCTTGGCCCCAAATCTCGTTCTTTCTCAAGAATCTCTTCCTTATTATTGACCTTATACATCAATATAAGCCTGAAAACAAAGACACGAACACCAAGGCTTAATATACATAGACGGAAACGTAATGAAATCCACATAAAACACGAGTTTTTAGGACGAAAACGTCTTTAGTCTTGAAACATGCATATAAGTGAATATCGTTCATATCCTACCCATAATAGCCCAAAATAACCATGAATAACTTGTAAAAGGAGGCAATCTCATATAAGATATACACTACAATTTGACTCCCATCACAAAGCATGATGATCACCTTTTTCGTGTTCGACCTCTCGTAGGTCACCCTAAGTTTGCCTCGACCAAGATCTCTACGTGTACATTAAATCAAATAAATATGGAAATAATCCTTAATCATAACAACCCTTATCCAGACATACAAATATGCCCATAATTATCTTCTAAAATACTAATGAAGAAGATGAAGAAATTTGAAATGAAGAACATGCGAAACTTGCAAACTCCGAGAATTTCATTCATTATCAAGAATTTTACAAAACTCATGTTTCTCTTCGATCGACTACATATATATATATATATATATATATATATATATATATATATATATATATATATATATATATATATATATATATATACATTCCTAACTTACTACTAACTATGATTATGTTACAACAACTTAAAACCATCAATAACCGCTTCTAAATTGTTTCTCATACACAAGTGTTCGATCAAATGCCTGAATGACTTTCAACTTCATGTCTTGGAACATTTATAACATCAGCTAGACCTTTGCATCATTACTTAACTTCAACACCCCTCTCAAGTCAGTAGTTATGTATAAGTACAAACTTTGACATTAGCTTGACTTTTGCATCATTACTTAACTTGATTCTCGATGGCATAATGGTAGGTGTAAAAATGTTCTTGGTGTGATATCTAGGCCAGAGTCTAGTGAAAATAGCTTTCTCAACTGGCTTGGTTAGCAGGTCAGCTAGATTATCTTCTGTCCGGACTGGCATAGAAATCAGAACCTTTTCCTAGTACTTTTCCCTTCCGAAGTGACAATCAATCTCAATGTGCTCGGTCCTTTCATGGAAAACGGGATTTCCACAATATAGGTAGCACTTTGTTTGTCACAGAATAGTGGAACTGGCTGTGTGTGCTGAATGTGGAAATCAGATAAGAGATATAGAAGCCACTGAATTTCACATGCTGTGAGGGCCATTGCCATATATTCTGCTTCTGAGCTGCTTCTACTGACAGTTGTTTGCTTTTTGCTCTTCCATGAAATCAAAGAATCACCAAGAAACACTGTATAGCCACTTAGTGACCTTCTAGTTTTTGTGCACCCTACCTAATTGAGAGTCACCAAGTCCCTTAAAATCGGAGGAAGGAAAGAAGAGACCTTTCCGTGGTGCATTTTTTAGAACCCGAGTAATTTATGAGCCGCAATAGATGATTTTCTCAGTAGGTTTGTCTAGAATTGACTGGCTTGCTACACATCATATGCAATGTCCGGGTCTTGTCTTACCAGTGGTATAAAAGCTTACCTACAAGACTTCAGAGTATTTATGGTCACTCAAAGCGAGGTGAATCTGCTGCTCTGGCTTTTGTTTTAGGATCCATAGATTACTTGAGGGCTTGGCACCTAGATAACCAAACTCTTGGAGAAGATCTAGACAATACTTCCTTTGATTCATCAAGATACCAGATTCTCACCATCCAACTTCATTGCCTAAAAATATCCTCGAGCTATCCTAAGTCTTTAATTGTAAATGCTTTGTGTAATAAATCCTTAAGATCTTGAATTTCAGAATTAGAGCTTATGAACACTATGTCATCCACATAGACAAGAAAGCTATAAAAGTGGATCCCTGTACTCTTGTAAACAAGCAATGATCATGTTTAGATTGTTTGTATCCTGCCCTTGTAAGTGCCTCAATGAGCTTAGCATTCCATTGTCTACTAGCTTGTCTTAAACCATATGATGACTTGATGAGTCTGCATACTTGATTTTTGTTTGATACTGGTAGCCCTGGTGGTGGTCCCATATAGACTTCATCATCACCATGTAAAAAGGCAGTATTGACATCCATTTGATGTAAGTGCCATTTATTTAGTGATGCTAATGTTTCTAGGAAATCTATCCCTTCAGTGTGTGTATAGCCTTTAGCCACCAATCTACCTTTATATCTGTCAATAGTCCCATAGGCTTTTCTATTATCTTGTATACCCACTTGCAGCCAATTGGCTTCTTTCCTTGAGGTAGTGTAACTAAGGTCCACGTGTTGGTCTTATGGAGTGCTGACAATTCTTCTTGCAATGCTTTCTGCCAATTTTCGTCCTTGACAGCTTCTGTATAAGTTTTAGGTTCTTGTTCAGCATCAAGATTGCAGGAAAATACTTTGTAGGAATTTGATAAGTTGTCAAAAGACATGACTTTATCAAGTGTTTGAGGTGTATTAGAAGTTGCTCCTATTACAGTTTGATAATCCTGCAAGCGTGCAGGAAGTTTCCTTTGCCTTGTGGATCTTCTTTGATTTTGATCTGGATTTGGTGGAGGTAGATGTTGTGAAGCATCATAGTCTGCATCACCTGCATCTCCTGTGTATAGAAAAGCATCCTCAGTATTTGAATACTGATTATCATCACCTGTTTCCCCATCCACAGGATGGTCATGAATAATGTCAGAATTGATATTTTGAAATTAGGTACAGGCAAAACATATTCAGTGTTTACAGGTAATGCACTAGTTAAAAAAGGAATGGAGTGTTCATGGAACACTACATCTCTGGAAGTAAGGAACTCCCTGGTTTGAAGATCTAGCAGAATGTAACCCTTGGTATGTGGAGGATTGCCTATATACACACACCTTCTGCTTCTACTATCAAACTTGTTTCTTCCTTGAGAGATTGAGCTGGCATATGCCAAACAACCAAAAACTTTTAGATTAGTGTAATTAGGTTGCTTGCCATATAATACAGAATAATGTGTTTGTTCTTGCAATAAAGATGTAGTGTGGTATTAATTAACATAGCAAAGATGTTTGACACATGCACTTCCAAAAAGACATGGGAAAACCAGCCTGAAACTTAAGTGCCCTAGCCACATTCAACAAGTGTTGATGATTTCTTTCCACCACACCATTTTGTTGTGGTGTGTGCACACAAGATGTTTCATGTATGATACCTTCCTATGCATAGTAAGCATCCATTTGAAACTCTAGGCCATTATCGACCTGATTTTCATTACTGGCTTATTGAATCGTAAAAAAAAGTGTTACAAAAAGTTTGTAATGTGGCTCTAGTTTCAGACTTGTTTTTCATTAAGTGAACCCAAAGAAATCTAGAACAATCATCAACCACAGTTAGAATATAGTGTTCTCTATTATATGTACAAAACTTATTTGGACCCCATATGTCTACATGTAGCAAATCAAATACATCAGCAGAAATAGAATCACTATGGGGAAAATTATGTCTCTTTTGTTTGGCCAAGGTACAAACAAGACACTCAGTATTTAAGCAAGATCTAACATCAGGAATAGACTTGTGTAAAACATGTAATCTTTGTTTAGAAGGGTGACCAATTCTATAATACCATAGTAAAAAGTCTGGTAACATGACCGATTGGCAAGTCATTAGCTGTGTGGAAACCATAACAATAGGATCAACTTTTAGGATGTACAAGCCCTTGATTAAATCAGCTGAACCAATCATTTTCTTCAAGCTATTGTCCTGTACAGTACAACCATTAGCTCCAAAAAAACAAAGAATACTTTTCATTATTAGTTAACCTCCTAACAGACATTAAATTGTATGTATAATGTGGCACACACATGACATGATCCAATATCAAGTTTTCATTAATTCTGACATGTCCTATATGTGTGACTGAGGTGTGTGTTCCATTTGGCAAAGTTACAGTGACACCAATGATAGTTTTTGCATTAGTGATTAAGAATAATGAGCTAACAACATGATCAGTAGCACCTGAATCCACTATCCATTCATAGATTGTACCCGATGAAGCTGCAGTAGTGTGAACATTGGCAGTGAGTGCCACTGCTTGTCCAGGACCAGATGATTATGCAATTTGTACATTTTTCAGCATATCCATGATAGTATCATACTGTGACTTGGTCATTATGTTTGAATTTGATGGCACTGTGTCTGATCCTTGTGAATCTGTACTAGGATAAGTGCCTACAGCTGCATCTTCTACATTTGGCAGAAAACCTTGATCCAAACTCACATGATTTGCCTGTATCTGGCCCCTGCCCCTGCCCTTTGAACCAATAGGATATCCATATTTCATATAGCACATTTCAACAGTGTGCCCTTCTTTACCACAATAGGAACACTGTGGTCTCTTGTTATTTCTAGAATTACCCCTTCTAGAATCTCTTCCTCCACATCTTCTATAGGAAGCATTAGTATGTGAGACTAAGGCCATAGAACCCTGACTATCTTGCTGGAAACCAGTCATCTAGACATTCAATATTGCCTTGTCAGCTCCCATATTTGCATATAAGAGTTGACTCTCATGCTGCAAAGCCATATTGAACACAGTAGGAAGATTTGGAATAAGTTTGGCCATCAAGTTTTGATAGCTAAGAATTTCATTCATTATCCAAAATTTTACAAAACTGTGTGTTTCTCATCGATCAGCTACATATATATATATATATATATACATTCCTAACTCCCAACTAACTAAGATTGTGGTTACAACAACTTAAAACCATCATTAACCGCTCTCAAATGTTTCTCATACACAAGTGTTCGATCAAATGCCTGAATGACTTTCAGCTTCATGTCTTGGAACATTTTTAACATCAGCTTGACCTTTGCATCATTACTTAACTTCAACATTTGAAAGGTTGAATTTATTATGCCATTTTAGGGAAGCACGGTGTATGTTTCGATCTATTTTCCGATTCCTTTTGTTCCCAATAAAATCTCTCTAAAACAATGTTGTCATGGTGTCACTTTGGATGGAAGCAATTTTGGGACTGCTTAGTTACGACTAAAGCTGAGCATATCGGAACACTTGGTTTGTTATTGGTAGTGGCAGACCTACATACAACCAAGGGGGGTCTTGATCCGAAAAAAATAAACTAAAATTTATACGATGCATATAGTTTGCCTCCTCTTATATTTTTTATTTGTCTTTAAAAAATTTTATTGCCCCCCATATCTGAGATCCTCCGTCCGCTCCTGGTTATTGGTGTTGCATATCAATTCACCTGATCAATTAATCCTAGCCCTTTTTATTTGTGTTATTTTAGGACATCTTAGCCTCATTCTCTATATAAAAACTACTAAAAAAAATATTCAATTGTGCATCTGTTTACATTTTTAGAATGTTGTGTTCGACTTCCACAGGACACTGTCAAACAAAAATGAGATTAAATTTTGTTTCCCTCCAAGTTGTGCTAGGAACACATGGATAGTATGCATTTCAATTTTTCGTGGCTTCTGGAGCAGCATTTAACAAATATATCATGATATTATGTGTTGTAGGAGTCAAGAGTAAAAGCCATGTATCATACAAAATACAAGGAAATGTTTAAGTTCGAAGAGTGTTGGAAAGTAAAATAGGATAGCTACAAATGGAAAACATGGAAGCAAGGGATGAATGGGGTGATTGATGAAGGTATTCAACCAGGCCATGCTCCACTGTTAAGTCAACATGATAAAGAATAAGTAGATGTGGACAAAGAATATGTAGATCTTGAGGTTCCATTGTCCTTAAATACTGGAACCTCATGATCAGTGCCTCCTCCTAGCCAGCTTGGATCAGACAAAGACCGAAATCCACTTTTCACATGCCCAGCATCGATAGATAAGCCCAGCCCATGTAAAGCGAAGGTTGTCATGAACCAACGACAATGAAAGAAGCAACAATTCAATGACCAATAAACTTTATTAAATGATAGTATTTCAGCAATGTTAATGGGAGTTGAAGCTAAGCCATAGGAGAAACATGAGAAACAAGAAGAGTTAAAGCGGAGCCTTGATGAAGTTTTGGACCAATGGTTCGAAGAGTAAAAACAGTTGGTTCAGAAGGAGCATGGTATAACCATGGAAAACCAAAAAACACAGACGATGAAGGACCTAAAATATGTCACCGATGAGCTTGTGGAGGCGTACATATATCTTCAAGCACTAAAGAAATCATCCTTATGACTCCACGGGAGTGATTTGAGTATGATATGAAGATGGAGTGGGTAGAAATGCTTCAAGCGCAACGTGCATCAAAAAGTTGTGGCATGTACTTTTAACACTTTGCATTTTTGTGTTTGCTTTACTTGTAACTTGTAATTGATTTCTCAATTTTTGTGATCAACTATTGCACATATCAAGAATTTTCTTATATATGGAGGAAGATTCTTCTTAATTGCTACATCACCAGTGCAGTCACCAAAGGCACAAGTTTTAGCTTCCAGGGTTTCTACATCTGAATTTACTCCACGCTGTCTAGATGATGATAATTGGAAAACTGGTCATGATATTTGACCTAGGTATGTGTTCTTCTTAGTGATGTCTTAAAGAAAATCACAAGTCTTTTGCATTTGCACATCATGTTGAAATAAGGTCTATCATGGTGAATTTGAAAATTTGCTTTGCTACTGTTATATATATATATATATATATATATATATATATATATATATATATATATATATATATATATATATATATATATATATATATATATATATATATATATATTGCAAAATCCTTATGTTCGGCTTTGTGGTAGAATATTAATATTGAACTATGTGGACATGTAGGATACTTGAACAACCGGGTGCTTGTATATATGAAGGATATGCTTTGGAAATTTTGCTGAAAAAATGAAGGTGTAAACTTTTGACGAAGAAAGGAAGTTCTAATCTTTTGCTAAAACAGAAGTTTTAAAGTTTTGCTACGCTCAACGGGAGTGTGTTTTGCTTGGAAAAGGTCTTCGTTTTGGATCAATACAAATTTCACTGAAAGTAATCTAGTGATCCCTCAATCGAATAATTATACACATCTTCTACTGAAAAGAAAACAAACAACAACTCGAAGATCTATTCAAAATTATGTTTCTTATAGTTTGCAAATATAAGTTTTACATAGGTAATTAGTGTTTTCTTCAACTAGAGTTTATCCATTAACATGCCTTTTTTAACCAGGATTTTATAGATGCTTCATGAACCTAAAATTTGATTCGTTTTGTGTCAACTTAACAATGCTTTTGTTGTCAAGTTGTCTTTGGCGCCTAGTAGTATATGGTAAGCATTTAATTTAGTATTCTGTTTTTCTCCATTTATTACGTGCTATTATATATTACTTGGAGCATACAATTACATTGAAACCATTTGTTTTGAAGCAACCCAGTTTATTAATTCTCACCCCTATAAAATGAGAACTTTACTAGTTGATGATTGAAAAATCGACACTTAGTTGTGTTTGCATTTGAATAAACCATAGAGTACAACTAAAACATCAAATACTCTCACCGTCACCTACATGGACGTACACGTGATCAATCAAATCACGCTTCAATCTTGCATTTCCGTTTTCATCACAAACCATTCCATGTCGCATTATTATGAATTCAATATGTTCTTCATGTGACAAATCACTTGGATTATATGTTGGTGGATGCTCGTCATCTAGCAGACTCCTTGTAGGTGGATTTTCACTTCGTTCATATTCTACAATCATGTTGTATAAGACAATGCATGTTATCATGATTTTTTAGCAACTCACTTGTATGGAGGAGCCTTGTTGGATTACGAATGATCTGCCATATCATTTGTAAAACACCAAAGGCACATTGAATGTCTCTTAGGGCTGCTTCTTGCTCTCGGGCAAAAACTATTTTCCTTTTGTGTGCGTGGTTCAGAAATGCTTTTGATGAGGGCCGCATAGTTTGTGTAGATGGCATTAGATAATAAGGAATATGATAATTATTGTTGTTTACTTTATAGTTGATAGCTGCTTGTTTCCCATTAAGGAATCTGGCAAAAAGAGGAGAGAGATTTAACACATTTATGTCAATCATTGTACCCGCCGAACCAAAGAATGCATTCCATATCCATAAATCATAGGATGCAACGACTTCTAGTATCAATGTTGGGGATTTACTTTGACCTACAAAGACACATTTCCAAGCACTTGGACACCCTTCCCATATTCAGTGCATACAATCTAGTCTGCCTATCATACCAAGGAACCCACGAGATTTATTTTGTGCCATTAAGTGTTTGAGGTAATTCTCAATTGGAGCCCACAGGTATTGATCACCGTACCAACTTGTAATGTTTTCACAAAACTTTATTAGTGTTTCTTTTATTGTTGTTTCACCAATCTTGACTATTTCATCAACACGGTCTATGCTACCCCTGTGATAGGCCTGCTCCGCCATCCGGCCCATGGATCCGCATACTAACCCGGAAGGATTGTCTCGGATTTTATCTAATGAAAAATAAACAAGTAATAAATTTATAAATCCGGTATACCCCAAGTGCAGGAATCGTAGCATAGCGATTAATACCGGAGTCGATCTCAGGGAATCGGGGTATCTAGTTCATTAATTTTCCTAAGAATGATACCATTATTATTAAAACCTAAAATAACAAAACGAAAAGTAAACTGGACAGAGGATTGTCAGTCCAAAGCCAGGAAATATCGTTGCGAAAAATAAATCTAAACTAAAAACTAAGAAAATAAATAAAACTAGTAAAACCATGACAATGACTATGGTGATTCAACAAAGAACAAGCAAAGATCCACCGTCCCGCAACCCTCGCTTTCTTTCTATGGTTATCTTATGATGATTTAATTAAACTTGTGATTCACCTAACAAAGGTATGAATTCCCAATCTCTTAGGTAATTCGTCTATCAATCTTTTATCTTTCGATCTTAAAGATTAACTCTTTCAATTCAGAGGTGTAAGATTTATTCAATCTAGCAACCTAGATATTCAACCTAATCAACTCTCGTTACTTATAGGTTAAAGATCCAATCTTTCCTATGGTGATCTAGGTTTACACCGATTCTCGTCACATAGTAAACATCAATAGCAAAACATCTCTCGATATAAATTTGCATAACACATAATCATAGAAAAGAAACAACTTTAATTAAAACTCACAAAATCATCCAAAGGGAGAAATAAAAACACTGCAGAAAAGTTTCCCATGCTTGCCCTAAGTTTGATCACTTTCCACCATCATCTCATGATCCGGAAGGAAAACGAAACAAAATAAATAAAACAACTAATCTAACCTCGGTCGACCAAGTACTAAGGCTTGGCCGACCGAGCACAACTCGGCTTCAGAATTTAGGGTTTTCTGCGGCTGCTGTAATGTGTATATGATGATATTAGGGTTTGAAATAAAGCGGCTATATATAGAAAAAGTAAGTCGGTTTCAAAGATGGCGGCGGACGGACGCCCGCCCACTCCTTCCGACGCCCGCCCGTCGCTTGGTGTAAATTCTTCGAGTCGGGCCGAGTCTTCTCAAACGCCCGTTCTATGTAAAATGAGACGCTCGTCCACTGAAATCTTCAAAACTTTGAATCAAATTTGCTCTCCTGGACGCTCGTCCATATCTTCAGACGTCCGTCCAGCCGCATGGGTAGTGAACGCTGCTTGATTCTTCAAATCTTCATTCCAATCCTCAACTTGCATCTTCCTCCTTCCATTAAATCTCCAATTATGACATGTTTATGCACCTACAAAACCACAAAGACATGCAAAGTGTAAAACCATAGATAATTACCAATAAAATCACGAAATTAGCTCAACTTTACACTTAAAGACTTTTAAAACTCATCTGCTCAATAATTCGATTAAACCCTTAATTTCTATGCAAATTATATGAATATGGAGGAAATCATTATAAAATATAACGTTATAAATCGCATAAAATCACCCTAAACAACTCCCCCACACTTAGCTTTTGCTCGTCCCGAGCAAAACAAGACAAGATAAAGGCTCGGAAAAAAAGATAGACACTTCAGAAAATATAACGCATATTCAATAAATTAGAGGTTCACCCCTGTGTGTGTGCAAAGCCATAACAAACTTCCACTAAGTCCAAACTTGAAAATTTCAAGCAAACTAGCTAATACCCCATTCAAACTAGAGATAAATGATACTTATAAGATGTACCCTACAAACGTGACATATCCCGAAAAAGATGATAGAATATATATCTACGGCCTTTCTGATATACTCAGAGGATAATCCCTACATCATATCTGTCAGTTTATACTGGGGATAAGGTAGACGATAACTAAGTCTTTCACTCATTCAAACCAGACTCCTTATATAAGTTGATTTAATAATTTCCATATTTAAAATGCACATCGAATGAGTCATTGTCTCTCATTAGCGAGTAATAGGATATTCGAGATATACCCTACCTTACTCAAATCATCAGCGACTTCTTCCTCCGATCCGTCGTGAGCTTTTGGTCATCATAGTGGTATAGGACATTCGAGATATGACCTACCGCACTCAAATCATCGAACAGCTTCCGACACACCCACTTATTTCATTTACTTAAAACAACTTTTTCAACAACATTAGTTACATTTTACTTATCACATTCAAACCTCAGATATTCACAGTATGTCATACTTTGGCTATAAATACAAACTATCATAATCGACACGATACATACGTTAGCACTAAGCACATGACTTATAAGATAACAAAAATCACTAATCAAAAGGGGTATAGCTTTATATTATAGCTCATCATTCACTATGGCTCGTGAAAAATATATATCGGGTGAAACAACTAACTTACTGGACATACAGTATATAGCATCAATGACTATAAAAAAAAACTAACAAAGATTATGCATTGCTTACTCGGGACAGAACAAAAAATTTCAAAAAAATTAGCTCTTTTTGCATAGAATCGAAACGTATTAAGCAAACGAATAGATACACATAAACCATTCCCCTCCCCCACACTTAAACCACAACATGTCCTCAGGTTGTGCAGAATTACAGAACGGATAAGAGTACTTAGCTGATTTTGTAATGATCCAAGAGTGGTCAAGAGGACAACAATGGTGATGTCATATGAGTCCTTTTTCAAAGAACGACTTCCAAAGGTAGCTTGGCAAAAACAAATAAAAATGTGCCTGCACCACTTGAAAAACATGGCAAGATCTCGGGAACACAGGGGAAAATATATCATATTGCGCAGAAAAGTTTGATATAAGCACAGGAAATAATTGCTCAGATGGAAAAATCACCACACGGGGAAAACACATGACATCTAAGCGTCAAATAAGCCACAGAAGCTTACAATACAAATATGGATCACATGTGCATACAGAAATATCAAAATCCAAATAAAAGTGTAAATGCGCGTTAAGGCTTACACGATGATGATAGAGGACACAACAGAGTAGCAGGGCTAGGTGCACTAAATAAAAAAAAAATAGAATATACACAATGCAACTAAATGATATGCAACTATACTAAAAAGGCAAAAATGCTAGCCCAACTAATTCCATAGATATTAACCTAATCTACAATTCGGACTAAGCGATGAAACATGTCAACCATAGAAGGAAGGTCAAATATATAAACGTCTTCTAGATAAAGCCACAGAGGCTCAACAAAATTCGATTATGCAAAGCCACAGAAGCTTGCCATGTAAAGTGTAGACGTGCCTTAAGACTCATCAGAAAATAATAGCAACGGAAAACCGACAGTAGCTATACTAAAGCAAATATAAATCATATAGAAATGAAAATTGAAAGTGTAAACGGTCTTAAGGATTACAAGATCCATCTAAAACTGAAAGCGACGGAAAACCGACAGTAGCTCAAACTTAAGCACATATGAATCAAGTAATAAAAGATGAATGAATAGAGGGCCCTAAAAGCTTACAAGATCCATCAAAAGGAAGTAGCAACGGAAAACCGACAAGAGCTGCAGATGAATCAAGTAAGGACAACAAAAACACACGACCCTCTAAACAACCCTAACAACCTAGATAGACGCGACAAAAGGAATAAAGATAAATCAAATTGGAATCACGCTCTAGCTCGGTGCTCTTGCATCAATAGACTCGAAACACACAATCACTCAACATGGACCGTAATAGATGGAAAAATAACCATAACGGTGAAAGAACAGGACATCTACGCATATCATATAAAAGCCACAGAGGCTCACATTAAAATATCCAAGTCGAATAATGAAGCATGTATCAGAAACAGATTTTATTCACTAAAGACTGATGCACTGGACGGCCGTTCGGACAAGACAAACGCTCGTCTGGTGCTCTCAAAACATATATAGGACTGGTGCGTTTGGTCGGACGGGCATCCTTTCCTTATGGACGCACGTTTGGAACCACACAGAGCAGACGGGCGTCTGGAACGGACAAACGCTCGTCTGGGCCTAGCATGATGCACAATAAAGAGAAACTCGACCCCTCGTTTGACTCTCACCCTAGTTACCACTTCAGTAAATTCAAAACCTTAGAAGCCCTAGCAAACAAAAAAACTTTTTTTTTAATTTATTTTTAGAAAAGATAAAGAAATAGAAAAAGAAACGGAAACAGAAACAGAAATCTACCTATGAAAAATTTAAAACAGAAAACAAGAAAACGATAAAAGGGAGAAAAACATGTTGAAATCTTCTGAGCCCAAAATGGAAGGGAAAACAGCAGATTTTGACCTTGAAAACGGCGTCGAACGGCCTTTGGCTATTAATTACATCGTCGGCGTCGGAACGAGCTTTCCGAATTGGGGTCCTGCACGCCAAACGGACACTCGAGCCGAAAGTTACGGCCAAAATACTACCATGTGCCCTAACGATCCCTCTTATCCCAACTTATAACAGAAAATCAGAAAAATTAATAAACTAGACAACCGTACCGATTCCCCGGCAACGGCGCCAAAAACTTGTCTCGGATTTTATCCAATGAAAAATAAACAAGTAATAAATTTATAAATCCGGTATACCCCAAGTGCATGGATCGTAGTATAGTAGCTACAACCGGAGTCGAGTCACAGGGAATCGTCGTTATCTAGTTCATTAATTTTCCTAAGATTGATACCATTATTATTAAAACCTAAAATAACAAAACGAAAAGTAAATCGACAGAGGATTGTCACCCAAAGCCAAGAAAGATCGCTAAAAAAATAAATCTAAACTACAAACTAAGAAAATAAATAAAACTAGTAAAACCATGACAATGACTATGGTGATTCAACAAAGATCAAGCAATGATCCACCGTCCCGCAACCCTCGCTTTCTTTCTAAGGTTACCTTATGATGATTTAATTAAACTTGTGATTCACCTAACAAAGGTATGAATTCCCAATCTCTTAGGTAATTCGCCTATCAATCTTTTATCTTTCGATCTTAAAGATTAACACTTTCAATTCGTGAGGTGTAAGATTTATTCAATCTAAGAACCTAGATATTCAACCTAATCAACTCTCGTTACTTATAGGTTAAAGATCCAATCTTTCCTATGGTGATCTAGTTTACACCGACTCGTCACATAGTAAACATCAATAGCAAAACATCTCTTGATATAAATTTGCATAATACATAATCATATAAAAGAAACAACTTTAATTAAAACTCACAAAATCATCCAAAGGGAGAAATAAAACGTCTGCAGAAAAGTTTCACATGTTTGCCCTAAGTTTGATCAGCTTCCAGCCATCCTCATGATCCGGAAGGAAAACGAAACAAAATATATAAAACAACTAATCTAACTCTCGGTCGACCAAGCACCAAGGCTTGGCCGACCGAGCACAACTCGGCTTCGCATTTAGGGTTTCTCGGCTGTCAGAATGTGTGTATGATGATATTAGGGTTTGAAATAATGCGCTATATATAGAAAAAGTAAGTCGGTTTCAAAGACGGCAAATGACGGACGCCCGCCCACTCCTTCTGACGCCCGCCCAGCTTGGTGTAAATTCTTTGAGTCGGGCCGAGTCTTCTCAAACGCCTGTTCTATGTAAATGAGACGCTCGTCCATTGAAATCTTCAAAACTCGAATCAAATTTCTCTCCTGACGCTCGTCCATATCTTCGACGTCCGTCCAGCCGCATGGGTAGTGAACGCTGCTTGATTCTTCAAATCTTCATTCCAATCCTCAACTTGCATCTTCCTCCTTCCATTAAATCTCCAATTATGACATGTTTATGCACCTACAAAACCACAAAGACATGCAAAGTGTAAAACCATAGATAATTACCAATAAAATCACGAAATTAGCTCAACTTTACACTTAAAGACTTTTAAAACTCATCTGCTCAATAATTCGATTAAGCCCTTAATTTCTATGCAAATTATATGAATATAGGGGAAATCATTATAAAATATAACGTTATAAATCGCATAAAATCACCCTAAACAAGGATCCTCGAGAGATGTAAGAATAGGGGCTGGAAGGCCGGCACATAGCGAGACCTACATTTGAGGCACAATCATATCCCCATGATGGGCTCCACAGAGAGCCCACAGTGTAAGACAGGAAAGCGCCCAAGCACAAAAGTACCCGATCTGCTAGAGATCCATCCCTCCCCGCACTTGGAGAATAGAGACCGATGATGCGACCAGCCGATTAAGGACATACAACGCAAGCCCTCGGATCCGCACCGCTATCATCCCATCATGGCCTGACCATCCACCGCAGATTTAGTTGTACTATCTTATTGGTTGTAATTATGATGAGCTTAGTTGGTTCTCACCTTATAAATAGGGCTCCATAACATGTTAAAACCCACGCCAGTAATATATGAAACAAGGCAAAACTCTGCCCAATTTATCACTCTCTTTTCTACTTAATTTTCCCCACCACATTCACCACCACAAATATCACAGCTCCACCTGGAGCCACCACCATTATTTCACCTTTGTAGCTAGATCCACCACGAATCCACCGATGAACACCCCAGATAATTTCAACATTATCAATTGGCTCCGTTACTGGGAAAAGTGAGATCTTCAGCTTATTTCCGGTGTACGGCTCCCTCATGGCTACAAGGCAGGCGACAGCTCCAGGAAGAGCTCCAACTTCTTCAGGCCGTCCTTACAACATCTTCACCAAAAAGCTCGCAGCTCTTGTTTGCTCACGTCCGAATCTTCAACTCAACGCCGACATAACCTCTAAACAAGGTAACCTCCTAGATTTCTTGTTCAGAACATGAGTTTGCGTTTGAATCATCACCTCTCTCATGATTTTGGCACAAAGAAACCCGTCGGAGTTGGCATTGTATGTTTCCTGGCCGGAAACTTCATTTTAGAGCTTTTGATTTGTTGATTGTAACTGTTCATCCAAGAAAAATGCTAAGGACACGTGACGTTGTTGAGTTTGCTCCTGAGAAATCGACATCCTCCGCATCTTCCCGTTAAGGAAATATACATGGTCACACCCATTATTTTGGTTGTTGTTATACAGTTATTTTGCTCGTTATCATCGTATGTACTTAAATTTTCTGGGTACATCTAAGTAGAGCTTGTGTTTGGAATAAACCATTCTCATTCGGTGAATCTGGAAAGAGGATATGCTGGAATCAGTAAGGTATCGGGATTTTTGGGGCTTCACGCTTGAGAAATCGCATTTGCTCCCCAAATTCCGATATCCGTACACCGGCACCACCGTTGGGTCCGCCAGATAAATCACCTTTGATCATATCCCCGACATGCCGTCTGAACCCACAGATAGTACAGGGTTGCTGAGTGTCCGAACGATTGAGAATCAGAGCACCTTTTGGCATTTTACGCAGACAGCCTATCAGCACTTGACACATGGCAGGGGCAAATGATAATCCACTAGTACCTCCCACACCAGGGAAGAGGTCCACAAGAGATCCGCTCCATCAGGATAACTTGGACATCATGCATGAGAATCCTACCACAGGATGGGATAATTCTCAACTAGAGGATAGATCGAGGCTCAATGCCGACGCTAGAACTATCTTGAATCAAAGGAGATCCAGATCTAGAGAATGTGTGAATTCAGAGCCGGCCCGCACTGGCCATGCCCGTGGGAAGGCCGGTGAAGGGGCCTCAAAGCAATATAAAACTAGAAAAGTGGCTCCGGAAAAGATTTCGGGGGTAGAAGAGATTCCTGAGGCCAAAAACCCCGAGGCGAAAGCAGCGTTAGCCTATGCAGAGTATGTGAAATAAATGTATGCAGGCAACTTGCGTCAAGCCACATGTAATCTTCCTCTTATGCCAATTGATGAGTAGCTCCCCACTCTGTTTGAGCATGAGGCTACGGCTCCGCCTAAGGGTCCGCCAGTCCTCACGCGTGAACAGACAAGAATTGAGATAGAAGGGAGTGAGTACTCGTCAGCAGGCCAAAAAAAGAAGCACATGCTTGAGAGAAGTGTAGAAAGGAGATCAGCTCTGGAACGGTTCGGAAACCATGAAAAAATAATTCTACAGCAATGCATAGGTCCTATCCGTCCTGAGTGGAACGTCATTCCACGCCGCGAGGTGAAAGACCTCCACGACGCGTGACAGATTTGAAATGAGAAAAAGGCAGACCAAGATGTTGAATCAGTTTACTATGCAGATTCAGAAGACGTCATCCAGAGAAAGGTTTTTCCTGTTAAGAATGCCGAGCCCGTAATGGATGACAGATTGGAAAAGATGGAGAGGGAAATTTCGGAATTAAAAAAGGCGAAACAAGATGGGAAACCTGAGCCAACCCAGGGAATGGACGTCCTCTCGGATGAAATATTAGATCCACTACCTTCCAGATGAGTCCAATATTCCCAATATGTTTACTACAAAGGGACCACCTGCCCTCTAATATGGATAGCTGCATTTCAGAGTCGCACGCTCTTAGCTACCAAAAAAATTTGCTTGGTGTGTCGCATTCGTGGGAAGCATGCAGGAGAGAGCCGCGGCTTGGCTCCGAAATCTGCCTCGTGGATCAATCAAGAGTTGAGAAGAGCTAAGGGCGAATTTTTTTAAAGAGTTTGAAACAGCTGAGCGGCCAGAGAAATCTATTGAAGATTTGTATGAGGTCCACCAAGGAGAAGAGGAATATTATGAAAGATTTATGAGGATATACGAGCAAACAAAGGAACTTATCCGAAAACGAAGTTCAAAGAGGTTTCCTGAACGGAATCTCCAAGGGAGCGATGAAAACACATTTCGCCATGCACCCTCCAACGAATCTGTGTGACCTTGTAATCAGGCCTACATATTCCGCCTGACAGAGGCGGCTCCCTCACCCTCCGATAAAGAAAAAATTTGAAGCGAATCTCGACCCTCGAAGAAGGAGAAAAGTGAGGAACACAGAGAAGACCGGAAAGACGACCGAAAGAAAGTAAAGTACCGAGACAGAGAGGTCAGAAAACCGATCAAGTTTGATAAATCAGAATTCATTCCAATCAATGCGAGCTTATCTGAGATACTCTATGAAATCTGTGATCGGATTGAGAGGCTAAGACCCTTGAGGTCCGACCCCAAGACGAGGGATGAAACAAAATACTACGACTTCCACGAAGATAATGGTCATATCACCGATGAGTGCATCAGCCTAAGAAGAATCATTGACAGAATGATCAAAGACGGAGAGTTGGATAAGTATAAGAAGCAAAGAGGGAACAATAGAAATGACAGGGGTCCTCGCAGATACCAGAAAGAAATCAAGCATAAAGGAATTCCCCAGTAATCATCAGCTCAAAAGTTAGATAAATGCAATCAATATCAGGGGAAAAGAGAAGCCAGTTGTTTTGGATCTAAATAAACAAGCTGTCGCATTCACTCGAAGCGTGTTAGTGGGACTGCCCGGGGCAATGGAACTTCCATTTGTGGTGCAGGTCGGAATCAATGACTTTGGCGTCAACCGCGTCCTCTTAGACACGGGAGCCGCCCGGGAAATCATTTATTTGGAGACTCTTAAGTAGTTGAAGATTGGAACTTCTAGGATAAAGCCTTACATGGGAATGCTGGAAGGATTCTTGAATGACAAAGTAGCTGTTATGGGTGTCATCGGCCTGGATGTTGAGATTGGCGACCACCCTCTATATTGAAAGGAAAAAAGTTTCTTAGTTGTTGATCTACATTCCCATTACACTGTGATCCGAGGAATCCCGTCCCAAAGAAATTTCAAATGGTTGTCTTTACGCCCCACTAGAGGGGGAAGTTTTATACTAAATAGGGGATCGGAATGATTGTCACCCGTCCGTAGACGCTGTTGGACCATATGACCGAAAACATGGGTGATTACCCAGCATGAGGAACATACAAGAGGCCTCAGACTGAGACACCCGAGCTGTCTTCTAGGTGAGCTCGAGTAGACACAATCGAGGAAACCAAAGCTTGAAGTGAGCCTAATCTGTCGAAGAAAGCAATGCAAATCATCCAAGAAGGGAATGTCGAGCCTAAAGTGTCGTTTGCGGCACCCTTCAGATAAGAGATGAGTCTGATTTTGCTGCTGAAGAGGTATTAATTGAGGTTATCATAAATGAGGGGTATCCTGACCAAAAGGTGAAGATTGGGGGCCAAATGGAGGAACGAGAGAAAGAAGAGCTGATATCACTGCTCAAGGAGAACTTGGATGCCTTCGTGTGGGTTGTCACGGATATGAGAGGCAAGGAGCATGAGATCGCGTTACATCATTGGATGCCTTCATGTGGGTTGTCACGGACATGAGAGACAAGGAGCATGAGATCGCGTTACATTATCTTAACGTCGATCCGCGCTTCAAACCCGTGCCGTAAAAGGCCTGCCAATTTTCCAAAAAAAAGGAGGCTGTAAAGATCGAGGTTAACAAGTTGGTCGAGGCCGGGATCATCAGGGAACTCCACTACCCCACCTGGCTAGCTAACGTGGTGATGGTCAAGAAACACAACGGGAAATGGCATATGTGCGTCGATTTTACCGATCTGAACAAAGCATACCCAAAAGACCCCTACGAGCTGCCAATGATCGATAGGATGGTCGACCGAATTGTCGGATTCAAAATGCTGAGTTTCCTAGATGCGTATTCTGGGTATCATTAAGTGAAAATGGCAAACGAAGAGAAAGAGATGACCGCTTTCAGGGCCGCTGGAGGAATGTTTTATTACGAAATGATGACATTCGGCTTGAAAAATGCCGGATCCACATTTTAGCTGATGGTCAACAAGGTTTTCGGTTCTTAAATCGGCAAGAATGTGGAGGCTTACATCAACGACATGGTCGTCAAATCAGCCCGGACAAATCACATGGTGGATTTTTTTTTAAAACAACTTTATTTTATTAATGGAATAAATAATGTGCTACAAAAAGTTTGCCATATCCCGGCCCACCCCGAGTTTGCGTGATAGAATGCATAGCATGGCCTCCTTAAACCCTATGTGTGGCAAACCCAGTGTAGGAAAATCCATCACACAGGGAAGAGTACTCGCTCTATGCATTCCCAAAAAAATCCCAAACTCCAAAAATATGTACAACAGTGGAAATCATAAGTAAAAGAATGGCGTCTGTGCGTCTCGATTCTTGTAGGAATGAGATGTGACTCGATCGCTGATTATACATCCGAAAGTCATCGTCGTTCATAGAACGTTGCATCCGCTTGAGAGTATGTAACGTCCATTTCCGATCCTGAGCATTGGCTACAACCATCATGTAGGGAAAAACATCACATAGCAATAAAAGAGGGAGCACCAATGTAATCCACGAAAGGAACAAAAACACCTGAATGGCACCCCTATCAGAGTGGTAGGGGTGCGCCCAAGGCTCAATGCACTCCGAGATCCATTGATGTAAGGCGTATCAAAGACTCTGCCCACATCATCGCGACGCAGATAAGTGGAAAATACCAAGAAAAATCCAATGAGTAAAGTAGATAAAGAACAAAAACACCTGGTTTGCACCCTAACCAGGACTGGAGGGGTGCATCCATGTAATCAGAGTAAGTGGTATGCAGTCTGTCAATCTGTAAACACTGTGTAACGCAGTACAAAGTAGAATCAAAACAAAAATGGGAGAGTAAATGAGGGGAACAAACACGACCTGGTTTGCACTCTTCACAAGTGAAGAGTGCTTCCTGGTGTCTGAGCGACATGTCGGATATGAGGAGGTCCATGTAGATCATCATGAATAAGATGCAAAGTATGTGGTGGGACATCCCTCTGTTGATTGAAAATCCGATCCTCCCTTCCAAAGCGCCTAGGCCGTCCGCAACCCCGTTGCACTCTCTCGTAGAACGCGTGTGAAATGGTATACGCCATCGAGCGCAGGATGTGATGTATCCGAGTCATCAGTAGAGACATAAGGGCCATCCTCCGCCATTCCCACCCGATATAATACGGTGAACATAAAGCGAGTCAGATTCAATATCCACAGGCTGATCCTTTTTACACTACCGAAGACCGAATAATAAAGCTTTAATCTCGGCGTCCACAATGGTACCCTGGCCAAAGCAAGCATGAAAGGCCAAAATGAATCTTCCAAAGAGAATCACGAAGTATACCTCCTCCATAAGCAATTCCATTCCGAACACTCCCATCCACGCTTAACTTGGTATTCCTAGGAATGGACGGTTTCACCACAAGAGATCAACTGACGTTTAGGGGACGGATTTGAATTTGAACGGTCTGAAGAAAGGCGTTCCTTTATCAGTTCCCAAGACAGAATAGTCCAAATCCCGGCGGAAAGCAAGTTGCCTGACGGCCCGCTCAATAACAATGATAGTCCGCTGAGTAGAAGGTTGTATATCATCATGCCGACACTGGTTTCTCGTCGCCCAAATACCCCAACAGACAATCACAGGCACAATTAGGCGAAGGCTATAGATACTACTAGCTGAGTTCCTCCAAAAGGTAAAAAACGACACAATCCCAGAAGTAGGTGTAAATCAGAGGCCAAAATGATTCATGAAGTAGGACCAAATTGCAATGGCGAAAGGGCAATCAATAAAGAGATGTCGGATGTCCTCCCCGTGAGAGCAAGCAAAACACTTAGTTACCAGAGGGATACCACGGCGCTGAATGTTAAGGTCCGTAGGTAAAATGTTATGAAGGAGCCTCCAAGCAAAGAAAGAGATCTTGAGAGGTAAAAGGTTGTTCCAAATCATCTTGTATATAATGTTCTCAGGGTGGCGAGTGCACGTCATGTCCCACGCTGATCTAGTGGTGAACCTGCCATCAGGGGTACGGGACCATATGAGCTCATCAGCTGTACCAGGCATGATTGGAACAAGCAAAATCTCCTCAACAATGTGTGAGGGGAGGAGAGAATGCAAAAGGTGAGAGTCCCACTTGCCGTTAACCCAAAATTCATTAATCTTCCAGAAACGATCTTGAGGAGGGTTGCCCAAGTCAAGCGTAGTCCATTTGTCCCTCCAGAAATCGATATTACCCTCATTTACTCTCCAAGTGATAGCATGCTCTGCAAAATCCCGCATCATCCAAACTCTCTTTAACATAGGTGTAGACAGCGTTGGCTCAGGAACATCCAAAGGGGATTGATCAATAATATAAGTATTATAGATAGCTTTAGCCCGTATACATTTTTTTCGCCTTTAAACGGACCCATAACTTGATCGCAAAAGTGTCATTCACATCAAAAGTCTGCGTACTTCAAACCACCTTCCAAGTCGGCGTATATAATTTATCCCAAGATTTCCGGTGAATTCGCCCTCGCCAGTCCACTATCCCACAAAACTTATTAAAGATGCGATGAATATGATGAATAACCTCTTTCGGGGAACAAGGACTTGAAGGATGTAAATCGGAATGAACGTTAAAACATGCCTGAGAAGAATAAGCTTACCCCCAAAGGACAGCAGTCTGGTACCCCAGTGGTGAAGCTTCCTCTGCACCTTATCAATGATATCCTGGTAGAATAGAATGCGATTTCGACCCCGAAAAAGAGGTGCACCAAGATAACGAAAGGGCATATCCTCACTCTTAAATCCTAAAATATTGTGCACCCATCCTGCCTTTGTTGCCGACAGCTGCTGGCCGATGAAAGTGCTTTTGGTGGAATTAAGACATTGTCCAGAGACAAGCTCATACTAGTGGAACAGCTCCTTGATGCCCCTCAGCCCTTTCCGATTGCAGCGGGTGAAAATGATCGTGTCATCAGCAAAAGCTAGATAGTGAATACCTTTGACCTTCGAGTGAAACTGCATGCCAGGATTCTGATCCATAAAATCATTTATGAGCCGCCCAAAATACTCAGCGGCTAGGACAAAAAGAGCAGGCGACAGAGGGTCGCCCGCTTTCACACCACGTGTAGCATGAAAATGCGTGGAAGAGTGCCGTTGAGCGGGATGTAAAACCGCTTATCCGCAAGGGTTCTGAAAATAAGGTCAACAAACGGCTCATGGAAGACAAACATCCTCAGCATCTTCATTATAAAACCCCAATCCATGCGGTCATACGCCTTCTCCATATCTAATTTGAGCATAATATTGGGGCTCCGGATCTTTTATTAACGCTTTTACAAAGCTCTTGAGCCAACAAGATATTATCAATGATGCATCCGCTAGGACGGTTACCGTTGATCCGCGATCGCAAGCGGGAGATAAGCATTCAAACGCTGCGTGATAATTTTGGTGATAAGTTTGGAAAAGACGGTGCAGAGACTTATCGGCCGAAAGTCCTTCCATTTATCAGCCTCTTGCTTTATCGGAAGAAGGATGATCGTGGAGGTAGAGAAATATCGAGGAAGGTGCCCTCCCATGAAAAAGTCACCAACAGCCGAGACAATATCATGCTTAATGATCTACCAGCAAGCCTTAAAAAAGTGTGACGTATACCCATCCGGACCAGCAGCACTATCAGAGCTCATAGTTAAAATCGTAGCATGGATCTGTTCGAGAGAAGGGGCAGCCATAAGGGTCTGATTCTGGGCCAAAGAGATTTGAGGAAGGGTAAAATGAATAAGGGGAGTACCCATACCCTCCCTATCCACCGAGAAAAGATGCTCATAAAACCGGACAGATGAAAGGCGGATGTCATCCTGATTATCAATCCAATTACCATCGTCCGCCTTTATCCGATGAATGTAGTTCTGGTTCCGCCTCTGTTTACATATAGCATGAAAATATTTACTATTTGCATCCCCAGCTTCAATCCACTTAATCGCAACTTTCTGTTTGAGGAACCGAGTCTCTCTGCTAATACAGTTCTCGTACTCCAACGTGGCATGTTCCAACTTAAGCATAGAGGCTGGCGTCCCCTCTTGATCATGGGCGACCATGCAATCATTAACCTCTACCAACACCCGCTTAGTATTCTCGAAGATATTGCCAAAAACCGCATGGTTCCACTCAGTCAATTTTTAAGCCAGCTTCTTAAGTATCTTACCCGAAAGATACATACCCGCCGCCCTCGGACTCTTCCCAAGACGCCTTCACCAAATCCGTAAAAGAACTATCTTCCGTCCCAAACATTAATAAATCGAAGGGAGGACTTACCCGCTTTCTATGAACCACATATCGTCAAAAGCGGGCAATGGTCCGAATGCACTCGTCGTCGAGATGAGAGACTTTCGTGGTGTTAAAATGATCTAGCCACTTGGCATTAAAGAAAACTCATCCAAGCGCTGCCCCATGTTGCGATTAAACCAAGTGTAAGGAGAACCCTCAAAGGAAGCTTCAGTGAGATTAGCCCCCTGAATGCAGTCATTGAAATATTGCATGTCATTCGACCTAGGAGGACCTCCCCCTTTTCTTTCATCAGCCTGACGAAAAGTGTTAAAGTCCCCTCGAAGAATCCAGGGTTTGTCAACATTAGCAGCCCTGACGAGAATCGTTTGCCAGACAGCCCTGACGAGAATCGTTTGCCAGACAGCCCTGACGAGATTCGTCTCCAAATCTACTGATAAATGCTTGCCTTTCTTCAAAATCCTCAAAGGAAACAAAACTTTTGAATGGAAAGAAGAATGCTCTCAATCTTTTAAAGCAATCAAGACCTACTTGGCGAGCCCACCTCTATTGGTTAGCCCGATTTTAAGAGATGAGCACTTTTTGTACTTGGCAGCTTCGGATCGGCCCGTTATCGCCATTCTTGTCAAGGAGAATAGGACCCTCCAAAAACCCATCTACTATGTTTCAAAAGCCCTCAGTCCCGTTGAGAGCCGCTATCTTAATGCAGAAAAATTAGCCTACTCGCTTGTTGTTGCAGCATGAAAACTAAGGGCTTACTTTTATTTTCACACGATCGTTGTACTGACGAACAGTCCACTACGACAATTGCTACACAAGTCGGACCTTTCAAGCCTCTTGTTACGATGGGCTATTGAATTGACCGAGTTTGACATTTGATACGAGCTCAAGAAAGCAATTAAGGCACAATATTATCTCTGGCAGATTTCATAGTCGAAACAAGCTTCAACGAGGAAGAATCCACCGGACAGCCTAGTTCGCCGAACGTCGACGAGTTAAACACCCCAACAGTAGTCATACCGCAAAGGCCGAGTAACTGTTGGCAGATGTACGTTGACGGGGCTGCGAGCCGAAATGGCTATGGAGCTGGGATAATACTCTTGAAGCCAGGCTCATCTGAATATATTGAAAAGGCCTTGAGGTTCAACTTCACCGCCTTTAACAATCAGGCCGAATATGAAGCAGTCATAGCCGGATTGGAGTTGGCAAAAGCCATGAATGTGGAAAGTTTAGAATTATTTGTGATTCGAAGGTAGTAGTGTGCCAAATCAATGGCACATTCGAGGCAATGGATGAAGTGTTGAAATGATACCTCAATCTTGAGAAAAGATTAAGGAGCAGTTTCAAGTATTGTGAGTTCCGGAACATACCGCGTGATCGAAATGAATGAGCGGACTAGTTGTCCAAGATAATGACCAAAGATGAGTGCAGTGACCCTGTTGGTCCCTTGGAAAGGCTAACACAATTTTAGAGGGGGTGAATGAACTTGTCACCAAAAACTTTTCCTGAATCGAATTGCCTTCAGAACTGAAGCTCGAAACTCAAACTGATGCTTAGTTCAGTTTTGTTCTTGTCCCTTAACTTGTGCGGAGTTCAGCTAACTCAACTGAGTATAAGTCAATACCAATTTATTCTTAGCCCAGTTAACTGGCAGCGGATAAAGACTAGCCTTTAGATATCAAACTGTTTGTTGACTTGGATTTAACACGAGAACTAGATAATTATAACTGATATGAAATAAATAAATACGTAAAATAAATAAACAAGAATTATAGAGGTTCCCAGGGGGTGTAACCCTGTACGTCCTCTCTTCCCCTGTGATGCGGAGGAATAATCCACTAGAACTTCTTTGAGATGGCCCTGTTACAAAAAGTTCTAAACTGATAGTCCTTGACTAATCCTTAGCTTCACTATCTAAACACTTGTAGAAATGTAGGATTGCCGCTTCTTCAACCTGCTTGAACACTGGTCCTTGAAGGGTAGAATTGCCTCTTCACCACCATCACAAACACACAGTCTTCTCGATCGCACTCAACTGCCCTTCACACCTTCTTGGTGTTTCACAGTCTAGACCCTTGATGAAATCAAAGTTGAGACCTGAATCAATAACTATGATTCAATTGTGATTTGAGCTTTTCTTGTGGATAAATAAGTTTTGTACGGCTCTGAATTTCTTCAAGGGATAGATTCTTGATTTTGCTTGAATGTGCTTGGATACTTGAAGAAATTTCTTGATCTTGCAATTAAGCACTTAGCAGGAATTCTTTTGAAATTGGCTTTCCCCCTTAATTAGATCTTTTAATTAAATCTGTTTTTAATTCCTCCGGCTCACTCCTTTCTTGTTGTTGTAGAGGTACTCTATTTATAGGGGTTTATTGCTCTTGCTTGAATCTTGTAACGGCTATATTTCTGACCGTTCTGCTGTGTCAGTATTTCATCCCATAAGATTGCTTATTTTTCAACGTTCGACTGTACTTATCAGTTTATCGGATGACTCACCTATAAAACTGAGTATCCTTATCAGTTTTATACTGAGTTTATCACTTGTCAGTTTATTGACTGACTTGGAGCATTAACTGAGATTTTACACTTCTTTAAATATCAGTACTCCAGTCTTTCATCTGATTATAATTGACTTAATCAGAGTACACCATGAAACATCATCATCTAGGAATTCATTACCTTATGATTCTTAGGTCTTCATACAAGATCTATAAAGTCAGTTCAGGTCACCACAACCTTGCCTGAAGACTAACTCTGCAGTCTCGACAAAGTCTTCATAACTGAGTTTGAACGCTCAGTTCTTCGATCTTCAATAACTGAGTCTGTGACCCTCAGTTCTTCAGTCTTTTAGATAATCCAACTGAGTCTGTGTCCCTCAGCGAACTTACCTTATTCAGTTTTCTTGTTGGTGTTCTCTGTTTTTCAGTTTCTCATTGAATCTCAGTTTAACTAAATCTCAGTTTCTTAATTTCTTAGTTCACAGCCAAGAACTATTACAGTGCTTGTCTGATTCAACCTATACAAATATCAGACTCTATAAAGTCCTATATATTATTCTCTAGACCTCTTTTTTCTTTGCACTATAACAGCTAGTTATGACACTTCATCAATGGGGTTAATAACAATAACTGATTAAGCGATGAATCATCATCAAAACATAAATTTTATTTTCAACAATTTCCCCATTTTTGATGATGTCAATACCCTCCTTAAAAGCAATGCAAAAAGATAACAAAAAACAGTAAATAACAAAATGAACTGAGAAACTGCGAATTTATTTGATAACTGAGTTACAAAGTAGAGTAATAAAATACATCATAATAAAAAGAACTAAAAGATAGCTTCTTTTTACTTGGTAGCTAAAGTAAATTGATTATCATAACTTTCTGCAACAGCTCTCATAGCATCATTTGTAGCTGATCTTTCAATTCCATGGATGCTTGCACAAATGTTCCATGATTCAGATAAATTGTGTTTCCTGAAGAATTTGCTTTTGAAGAGTACCGCGAAGGTGAAGACAGTTGCCCTTAGTCTTTCATTGGTGGCTGTTCTTAGTAGATTTTGAACAAATTCAGGTTCAGCCTTTTCAATTTTCTCTCATTCCTTATCAATAATACCATATGCTTCCCATTTCTTGAGTTTATTGAAGTAGTGCATGAGCAACTTCTGCATATGTAGGAACGATTCTAGAGATTCTTCTCTTGATACTCCTTCTCTTGCTGGTATATCTCTGAATAGATTGTATAGGCGAGAATCCAAACCAACTCTTTTATCTGTGGGCTCTGAGTATTTAACAATTAACTCCATTTCTTCATCAGTAAACTCTCATCTAGCTTTCTTTAGTTCATTCAATTTATCATCAGCATTTGCAAGGACTTGTGGAATCTCAGTTGCATTGACTTTTAAGAAGTCCAAACTTTCCCCCTTATTGACATCATATTTATGGATCAGGCTTCTGATGTAAGCGTTCAGATTTTGTTGACTTGATGCCAAAATGGTTTGAGCTACAACCGATTCTTTCATTCCACTTTCCATTAATATCATTCTGTCAACCAGATTATTGAGAATGCCTTCCCATCTGTCTAGAGTTTCATCTACTCTTGTGTCATTCTCAATAGTTGTCTTTCGAAGCTCAATCAAAGTGTTTTGACAATTTTCAGTGACAGTATCCATTTTTTTTCAAGTTTGCTTCTTTCATCACTGGCCTCTGAGGACTTTAAGACTTTTCCAAATAAGCTGTTGTCATCCTTTTGAATTCTGATTATCTCATTAAGATAATACTTAATGAGGTCAACCTGAGTGGGAACATCTTGTGAACTTCCAGCTTGTTGTTCATTGGTTTTGTTTGTCTCTATTCCAATTGATTTATCTTGCTTTGGTGGAGAGACAACAACTTGCTTCAATTTTTCCTTGTATTCTGCCGATCTTCTTCTTTCTTCAGATTGTTTTCTAACTTCTTCCAAGTTTGATTGATCAATAACTCTTGCATGTGATAACTGAACATTCAATTCTTCATTTAATTCTTCATCTGATTCTTCTCCAGCCATTCTTGCCACTGTTTTTGCTATTTCTAGCAATGACTTGTCTGTAGGAGATTTATAACCTTATTTTTCTTCTTGATGTGCATCAGACACACTTTTAGAACTAGAACTTCCACTGGATTCATCAAAACTACCAGACTCATCATCAGTAGTCTGATCAGTTACAGTTCTCTTTTCTTGTAAAGAGGCTAGAATCTCTTTCTGCAGATTGGCATCATCCTGAGAATCATCATCATCATTATTCTTTTTGAAATTTCCACCAACTGTGGGTTCCTCCCAGTAGCTATTTCTTATTAGTGCATATCCCTGATTTAGAAAATCTTCGATATTGATTATCTCTGATAGACTTGTAATATTCTATAAATCAAATACCCATTTTTCAGTAGCTTCCATTTCTACTAGCTGATTTCTTTGATTGGCAATGGAACTGAATTTCCAAGCTTGATACTCGCGTAGTTCTCCATGATCTTTTGATGATTGAGTGATAATCTTTTCTGGTTCTCTCGTGACTTTCTCACCACTTTCTGGAATAACATCTTCAGTTTGCATAGGGTCAGTTCTTGCAACTTCTTCAGTTTGCATAAGATCAGATGTACTGATTCCTCCCTCAGTAGTGATTGGGATTTCTGATGTCTCCTTTTCCATGACTGAAACTGAGATTTTTGGCTCGGTTTCCAAAACTATTTCACTTACAATTTCTTCAGTAGCTTGTTTTTCAGTAGGCTCAAGTTCCAATTCGATAACTGGAACTTCTTTCACTGTCGGTTCAATGAGTTCTTCTTCATTGACTTGCTCATCCATGTTAATGATTTTTGTTGATCTTGAGTTTGCTTCGGCTCCTTTTTCCACAGATTTAGAAGCTGAAAATCCTTTGGCTGATTCTTCAAATTCTAATATGAAAAAAAGATCTCTGGGGGGTAGATCTGGATTTTGAAATTAACGACAACATTTCCAACGTTGTTTTATCGATCAATATTTCATCACTGTCAGAATCTTCGTCAACATGTTCAACTCTCAGGGTCTGTTCCCCCTGAGTCTCAGCTTTTCTTCTCGTGATTCGGCCAACATCTGTTCCTTGTTGACAACTTCAGTTTCCTTTGTCATCAAAATTTCTTGTGAAACTGGTTCATGAATGGGTAACGCTTCAGTTATTGGTGTTGGGGTAGACTCAGCAAGAATAACTTCAGTTCTTTCTATCTGTCTTTTGATCCTTCAAAGAATCGATGTAACAAAGGTCGATTTATTTTTCTCTAAATCTTCCAATTGTTTTCTTCTTTTGCTTAATTCTTTAATCTGTTCCAACACTTCGTCTCCAGTTGCAGGTTTCTTCGATTTCTTGCTTTTCTTCTTCTTAGGTTCACTTTCTAAACCCTTAGCTTTCCTTTTTCCGGCATTTTCTTCTTTAACAACAATCTTCCCATCAGCAAATGATGTTTCTTTCTACTTTGCGATTCCGAAATGGTCGAGAATTCTTTGAACTACTAACGCAAGAGTTTTCTTGTGATAGAAACGACCTTTCTTAACATCAGCCTTCTTCTTGTGTAAGTCAATTGATTGTGCCACTAATTGATCAAATATATATCTTTGCCAATTAAAACTTTCTCCAAACCAAATTACATAAAGTAAATCCAATTTTGCTCCAGATAGATTGCTAAAGTTTCCTGCATTTCCAATTATGCATTTTGCCAACATCTTTGAGAGACAATTGAGTTCTGGTTTGAGCAGGCTTGTGCTCCCGGTTTGTGAAACTGTGGATTCTGCATCAATAGCTATATATTTCCAGAGTTTTTCCTTTTGTTCTTTGGTCAACTTGATGGCTGCTGTTCTTCCAGATTTGTCAAACCGAAATATTTCTGCAATTAGATCTTCGGTGACCTTGATCTCCTTACCATTGACAGTAGTGGTATAGGTGTGTGTGTCTTCTCCTTCTATAGTTGTTCTTCCAAACTCATAGAAGTCTCCAATGCTTTCCAGACATACACTTTTCAGATCGATGTTGAATACAACATCCAATCCTTTGATCTGCTTAATTTTTGCTGCAATTGTTTTGGCTAGTGTTTGATCAATATATTTTGCAATAAACTGGTCAAGAGATATGATCATTCCGGGTTCAACAAGAGTGAAAGTCATTGTTTTCTAGATCTGATTGAGAATTTGAGAATTTGATGATTGAGAGAGCAAATTCAAAATTCGAGTGTAAAGAATTATAAAAGAAAATTCTGGGTTATTTATAATTTGTAGGAAAGGTAGTTATGAATTAGGTGGGACTCATAACGTCTTGTCATAAATGTTTTGAAATTGCGAAAAAGGTGGATTAGTGGAAAATATGAACGGTTTAGATTGAAAAGGACCACGTCTTTTCTTGATATCTGTAGCTAGACTGCAGTGAATAGGGTAGATGAGGTGTATATACAGCTGTATACATTCAGTCTAGTCCTTATACTAAATTAAAAAAAATCAGTTGTGAACAGAACTCGGTTCTTCGGCCTCCAGTTACCGATATTTTCCTATAAAACAAATTTGGACATTTTTGGTACCCATCTCTGTTTGGGTCCTAATTGGTTAGTTTTCGATGATACAAATTTATTTTTGACTTTGTACCTCTCTTGACATTTTGACTGAGTAAAGTCAATTTTCACATGCTTTTCTTGTTTTGTCCAGACAGTTTTTGATTTGATCAGTTTGTGAAACTGACGTGAAGGTTCATTCCAATCTTCATCAGTGGCAAATAGTCTTCCTTTCCTTCTGAATTTATCATTCCATGAATGATCTTCATTTTCAAATGGATATGTCTGGAAGATTTTTCTTAGTGATCTCTGATCAGTTCCACCTTTTTCAGCCTTCTGAGTCCTTCTGTAAAATCTATTGGCTTTGTGTATTTTTCAACTGATTTTTCAGTTTTATCATTTTGTGCAAATGGTTGTCCTGAATAATTGTCATTTCTAATAATTTTATCAGTTTTCTGAGTTCCTGACTAGAAACTCAGAAAAGTTGGCATAGTCTGTTGGTGCATGCTTAGTGTTGCTTATTTGGCATAGTCTGTTGGTGCATGCTTCGTGTTGCTTATTTTAGAATTATTCTTATTAACAAATCATAAACCATATCTATCTCCAAAAGGTTTTCCAGGTTTGAATTCAACACTGGGAATTGGATCAACTGATGATTCTGTGACGTTTATTACTTCTGTCAGTTCATCAGTTGGTCGAATTACCTTGATTTCATTATTAGTTTTGATTAAATTGATCTCAGCATTCAATCTCGAAATTTCTGTTTTCAATGACTTTTTCTCCTTTTTGACATCCTCATACTTATTTTGAATTTCCTCTAATTCCTTTATGTGTATGTCCAAGGATTCAATGAAATCTTCATTTTTCTGATTGTTCATAGCAGTGTGAGTGCTGGATGTAGATGCAATTACCTCCTGATTTTTTATGGATAGATTTTCTGTTGAGGAATTATTATCAATTTAAACTTGCTTCCCTTTTTCATTAGCATTTGCCTGTGCTGCTCCCAGAAGTATGATTTCCTCATCACTTTCACCTCCATAACTCATGGGTAGTATAGCATTTTTTACCTTTGCAACGGATGGATCTTCAGCAATTTTTCAGTCAATTTGTCTTCTACATAATCAGTTACTCGTAGCCATTCTTTTTCTGCTTCTTCTGAAAGATCACTTAGGGATGGGAATCCTCTTTATTCAACTTTATATGCGTTAAAGTCAATATCTTCATCATAACTGAAATGAGGTTCCGGATTTGTGTGAGAGCTTGTATTACTGAATCTTTCAAATACTTGATCCTGAATATCATAGACAACATTTTGCAAGTAGTCAGTCAGAGGGTTATTTAGGCAGCTTTTAAATCTAGATGTATCCATTTAATTTCACTAAAGTATCTCTAAGACTGATACAGTGAGGGGTCTTCAACAACTGGTTGCTTCGATATCAAGTGTTGATATCGAAAATAACTAATGACCAGTTATCTTACAAAGCAGTAGATCTCCTCCAAAAAGAAGGAACCGCTCCGATACCAATTGTTTGTCCCTTGGAAAGGCTAACACAAGTTTAGAGGGGGGGAGTGAATAAACTTGTCACCAAAAAATTTTCCTGAACTGGAATTGCCCCAGGAACTGAGTTTCTCCGAAACTCAAACTGATGCATAGTTCAGTTTTGTTCATGTCCCTTAACTTGTGCGGAGTTCAGCTAACTCAACTGAGTATAAGTCAATACCGACTTATTCTTAGCCCAGTGAACCGGCAGCGGATAAGTCTAGCCTTTAGATATCAAACAGTTTGTTGACTTGGATTTAACACGAGAACTAGATAATTATAACTGATATGAAATAAATAAATGCGTAAAATAAATAAACAAGAATTATATTCCAGGTGGTGTACTCCTATACATCCTCTCTTCCCCTGTGATGCGGAGGAAAATTCCACTAGAACTTCTTTGAGATGGCCCGGTTACAAAAAAAGTTCTAAACTGATAGTCCTTGCCTAATCCCTAGCTTCACTATCTAAACACTTGTAGAACAGGTAGGATTGCTGCTCTTCAACTGTTTGAACACTGGTCCTTGAAGGGTAGAATTGCCTCTTCACCAGCTCATCACAAACACAGTCTTCCTGACTGCACTAAACTGTCCTTCACACCTTCTTGGTGTTTCACAGTCTAGACCTTTGATGAAATCAAAGTTGAGACCTGAATCAATAACTATGATTCAATTGTGATTTGAGCTTTTCTTCTGGATAAATAAGTTTTGCACGGCTCTGAATTTCTTCAAATGATAGATTCTTGATTTTGCTTGAATGTGCTTGGATACTTGAAGAAATTTCTTGATCTTGCAATTAAGCACTTAGCAGGAATTCTTTTAAAATTGGCTTTCCCCCTTAATTAGATCTTTTAATTAAATCTGTTTTTAATTCCTCCTGCTCAATCCTTTCTTGTTGTTGTAGAGGTACTCAATTTATAGGGGTTTATTGCTCCTGCTTGAATCTTGTAACGGCTATATTTCTGACCGTTCTGATGTGTCAGTATTTCATCCAATAAGATTGCTTCCTTTTCAACATTCGACTGTACTTATCCGTTTATCGGATGACTGACCTATAAAACTAAGTATCCTTATTAGTTTTATACTGAGTTTATCACTTGTCAGTTTATTGACTGACTTGGAGCATTAATCGAGATTTTACTCTTCTTCAAATATCGATTATCAGCCTTTCATCCGATTATAATTGACTTAATCAGTACACCATGAAACATCATCATCTAAGAATTCGTTGTCCTTATGATTCTTAGGTCTTCATACAAGATCCATAAAGTCAGTTCAGGTCACCACAACCTTGCCTGAAGTCTAACTCTACAGTCTCGACAAAGTCTTTATAACTGAGTTTGAACCCTCAGTTCTTCGATCTTCAATAACTCGAGTCTGTGACCCTCGCTTCTTCGGGCCTTCTAGATAAGCCAACTGAATGCATGTCCTCAAATAACTTACCTTCTTCTGGCCATGTTGGTGTTCTCTGCTTTTCGCTTTCTCATTGAATCTCGCTTTAACTAAATCTCGCTTAATTTTTCTCGCTTCACACCTAGAACTATTACGTGGTTTGTCTGATTCAACCTATACAAATATGAGACTCTATAAAGTCCTATACATTATTCTCTAGACATCTTTTTGCTTTGCACTATAACAGCTAGTTATGACACTTCATCAATGGGGTTAATAACGATAACTGATTAAGCGATGAATCATCATCAAAATATAAATTTTATTTCCAACAGATTCCACAATCATGTTCGAATACCTAGAGGAACCTGCAGTATGTCGGGCAGAAATTATCGATTTTCAACCCTCGGTTCCATGTTGGATAGACGAAATCAAAGCATATATTGAGATCGGGATTCTACCGGAGGACCTCAAGGAAGCTCATGATCTGAGAAAAAGACCAGCGCGTTACACAATCCTAAATGGGATTCTATAGCGGAGGTCTTTTTCAAAACCGCTGCAGCACTGTGTTCGACCCGAAGAAGTCCAAGGTATACTGACAAAGCTACATGAAAGAGTGTAAGGAGGCTTTATTAGCAGGATACTATTGGCCGAAGCTAGCCGAAGACACCGAACGGTACGCCAAGAGCTATGATAAGTGTCAATGCTTCGCCGACACACCCAGGTTTCCTTCAGTGGATCAAAGCATCGTCGTCGCCGTCTGGCCTTTTGACATGTGGGCAATTGACCTAATCGGTCCGCTCCAAAAAGGCCGATGAGCCTGCGAGTATGAGGTCATCGCATTGGACTACTTCACGTAGTGGATCGAGGGAAAAGCGCTGGTAAAAATCTTCGCCATGGACATAATATATTTTTTTCTAGATCAAGTCTCGACTCGGTTTAGGGTACCTCGAGCAATATTATCCAATATTAGGCCACAGTTCAGAGATGAGTTTGATGAATTCTGCAAGGAGCACAATGTCAAGCACTGGAAATCCTCGGTATGCTACCCGCCAGGGAATGGTCAAGTAGAAAACGCCAACAAACAAGTGTTAAAGGTGTTTGATGATCCAAAAACTCGTCGACATGAAATCTAGGTTCTTCCTCTTGGTGACAATCTACTGGAACTCCTAGAACATAGAATGCAATCAAAAGATAGGGGTCGTTGTGTGATGTTTTAGACTGCACTTGATAGTGATCAAGCTGCATACGTATGCAATGCTGAGATTGGAGTCAAGTTTCCGTAGTTCCTTAGGGATTGTTTATATATAAGGGCTTATGCCCTAGAGTTAGCGTGTTGCATGAATGAGGTTGACTCGATTGCCTTGGTCCCTAAGGAAAATATAAGGGTTAGTTGATCTCCTTGATTTTAGGAGATAATTGTGATGTTCAAATATTCGTATTAATTGATAGAGATTGGAGCCTTTATGGCCGGGATTCCTTCCATAATTATCTAATTCAGAAGTGTGCAAAGGGCTCGGTCCGAGGAGGACCTAACCTCGACCTTGTAGATCGAGATGAATAAGTTTGACCACAGTGTTGGCCGACTTGTTGTGGTCGGGATAGTATTGGTACCTATATCGCTCGGCGGTCGGCCCTAAGCATTGGCCGACCTAGAGAAACTGGGGAGAGTATCTGAGTTATTCTAGCTCAGCTGCTAGAAGTTTTGACCCTCTAAATAGCCTTTCTCCCTCTAAACTTAATGCTGGGCCACTAATGAGGTGCCACATGGGAGAGTTTGCTTCTTGGAATCGTCATACGACCCCCAGATCCAGCCGAGATTTGGTTGGTTGGGTCGGATCTGCCTAAGTGGTGGCTCAGGTTTTCAACTTGTTGGTTTTGAATTTGAAATGCCAGGTGGTGAAGCTGACTATGACACGATTATAGCTATTCCAAGAAACGAGGCATTGTTTCCCACTGACACTAACTAGGGCCGTTTTTTGAGGTGAGAAGGGGGTTATAACCACGTCATATCAATAGCTTCAAAATAGCGTTGGCTATTAAATCAGAGGGTCTACTGCCGGTTGTCGATTGCCTTTCTTCATCTTTCCATCTTCAAATCTATTTTGCAAGTAAGTGTTTCTCCCTTCGCAATTTATCTTTACAGCTCAATTTCCTTTGTTCCTAGATATAAACCATACTTTCGCCGGAACCCTAAGTCCGATTGTATTGAGATGGCTATTGCGGATAGTAGAGACGTTGGGTCCATTTTGGGTCAAGAGGATCTGGACGAGATATGCGAGCGATATGGGATTGATAAGAAAGATTTGCCCCGACATTACCTTCGGAACCACATTTGTTTGCTCCGGACCCACCGGAGGGTTTTTGTACAGTTCACCAGGAATACTTTGAGGTAGGTTTAAGGATACATTTATGCCCTTCCTTCCTCTCTGTACTTTGGCGCTATGAACTGGGATTTCCCGAGATAGCCCCCAATGGCATTAGG